>WXYE02135244.1:0-18523 GCA_011319275.2 Echinosphaeria canescens | reverse complement strand
GCGCCGTGCGGGAGGGCGAGATGGGCGCCGGTACGGATGTCGCAGCGCTGGCGCGCTATGTCCAGACCGTCCAGGGCGGCATGTCGCTGCAGGCGCGCGATGGCGCTTCCCGCGCGGAGCTGGAAGGCGTGGCGCGCCTGGCGCTGGCCGGCTGGGATCGCAGCGTCACCGGCCGTTGAACATATGACGGCACGCGCGCGGTGGCCATGCAGGGCCCGCGCCCGCCGATGCGCGCCGCACCGACCGGGTAGACTCCAGCGCCATGGATCATGCAGTGCGCGCCGGCGTGTTGGACACGCAATCGAATGATGCGGGCTTCGTGCCCTGGGATGCGCAGGACGCGCGGGCACGGCAGGCCACGCTGACCCGCATCCTGATCCGCATCTCGCGCGAGGCGCTGCAGGGCGCCAGCCTCGATTCGCTGATGCAGGGCATCTGCGATTGCCTGGTGCAGGAGTTGCCGGTGGCCATCGTCAGCGTCCTGCTGCTGGATGATGACAACCGCAACTTTGTGCATGAGGTGTATTCCGGCGAATTCACGCGCTCGCCGCTGGCCGTGACAGGCAAATGGCCGGTCACGATCGGCGCTGCCGGCCGTTGCGTGCAACTGGGCCGGCCGCACCTGATCAGCGACATCGCCCACGATCCGGACTACGTGCCGGGCAACGACACGGCGCTGTCCGAATACCTGGTGCCGATCCGCCATGGGCGCCGGCTGCACGGCGTGTTGAACCTGGAATGCGCGCGCACCGACTTCTTCGGCCCCGAATCCTGCGCGGTGTTCGATGCGGTCGCGGATCTGGTCGCCGGCGCCATCCACTTCGCGCGGATGGCCGATGAACTGCAGGAAGCGAACAGCAAGCTGCAGCGGCTCTCGACGCGCGATGCATTGACCGGCATTGCCAACCGGCGCCAGTTCGATACGCGCCTGGCCGAGACCTGGAGCCGGCAGGGTCGCCTCGGTGCGCCACTGGCCCTGCTGCTCGTGGATGCCGACTGCTTCAAGGCGCTCAACGACTCGGCCGGGCACCTGCAAGGCGATGAATGCCTACGGCTGCTGGCGAAGGTCTGCGAGCGCTTCGCTGTGGATGACCAGGATCTGGTCGCCCGCTACGGTGGTGAGGAGTTCGTGCTGCTGCTGCCCGGCCGCAGCCTGGAGGAAGCCATCGCACAGGGTGAAGCCCTGCGTCGAGCGGTGGCGGAGGAGGCGCTGCCGCATCCCGCGTCACCGCTGGCACCGCATGTGACGATCAGCGTGGGCGTGGCGGCGCTGGTGCCGTCTGCCAGCGCCACCTCCACGCAGTTGATCGCGGCCGCCGACCGCGCCATGTACGACGCCAAGGTCGGCGGCCGCGACCGCGTGGCCTGGTGCGCGGCCGACTGAGGAATCAGGCGGCGGCTGGCGGCCAGGTGAAATCAGGCCGCAGGCCTGAATACACCGGGCGTCCATCGTTGGGCTTCGGATAGCCCTTCGACTCATCCCAGAATGCGTGGTAAGTGGCCTTCGGGAACTTGGCGTCGTCGTAACCCATGATGTTGGGCACGCCGACGCGGATCCGCTTCTGCTTGTCGTCCAGCATGAGCACTGCGTTGCACTCCGTGCACAGGCAGATCTCCAGCGGCCCGGACGGGTTGTCCGCGTTGAACGGCACGCGCTTGATCTTCTCGGGGTGGTCGACCTTCACGTCCTTGTAATTGAAGAAGGCCACATGCGTGTGTTGCTGCTTGGTGACGGACTTGCAGACATTGCAGTGGCACTCGTGGTTGTCGATGGGTTCCGCATCAATCGTGATGTGGACGTGCTCGCACCCCGCCGTATATTTCGCCATTTCGTTCTCCTTGTTCGATCAGTTAGCGACGTTCATCAGTTGGTGACCGGATCCGTCGTCGACCACCAGCGGGAGGTCGACAGCGGCAGGCCCTTGAAGAATGCATTGATGGCGTGGATCTGTCCGCCCCAGACCTTGAATGCCTCGAAGGTCACGAGCGCATTGCCTTCGCCGTAGGAGGGGCCGGTGTATCCGAAATTCATCCACAGCAGCACGATGCCCTTCTCCTCATCGACCGCGGCCACGCTTGCGATGATGCCCGGATGCAGGATGATGTTCTGTTCGTACATGCCGCAGTCGACCTTCCGGAAGCAGCCTTCACCAGCCAGTATGGCGCCATTCTCGACGCGGTAGGTCTCCGGCGCGAACGGCGTCTTGCCATCGATGAAGCTGCCGATGCGCAGGCCGGCCGGGTAGGCGAGCGCCGTGCGTACCATGGCAGCGCGCGAATCACGCTTGCCAGCGGGAATGGCATCTTCCATGCCGCGTATCGGCCCACCCAGTTCCGTCGGCTTCAGACGCGAATCCGCGGCCACGCGTTGCGCCAGCGCCTCGATGCCCGCGATCTTTCCATCGCTGACATGCAGGACGACCGAGTACAGCACTGTTGTGGCGCCCTCGAGCAGCTGCACGTGCGCGGCGACGACCTGGCGGGCCGTGTCGACGTAGTCCTGGCGGAAGGTGCCCTTCCCGGTGGCGGTCTTCCACAGCCCCTCGCCGACTGGCAGTGATTTCGAATCCTCGGTATAGCGGACCTTCGCGTCCAGCGGCAACTTGCCCGTGTCGTGCGCGATCACGGCGTCGAGGTACACCGTCATCAAGCCGGTGAGGCAGGCACGCTCGCAGCGGGCCGGTGTGGCGGATTGCGCGGCCGCTGCGACGTGCAGGCCAATCAGGCACAGGGCAACGCGAACTGCGGTCGTCTTCATCGATCTGGTGCTCCCGGCTGCCGGCTGGCTGGATTGTGTGGCGCCGGTGGGCATTGAACAACACCGCAGCAGCCCCCGAGGCTGATTCCGCAACTGATAACCACTCGCTTTCGCCATGCGGCGGTTCGCGATGGCGTGAAATGCGACGTAGTTTCCGAGCGATGTGGCAGAAATCAGAACTGTGCTGCATCGACATGTATCCCGCTCGACCATCATCGCCTGTCGTTCGCCAGGCTAGGGATTCATGGCGCGTCATCGATTCGAATTTCTGGATGGAATCAGGGGCATTGCCGCGCTGCTGGTGGTGACCCGGCACACCCCCGATTACTGGGGATTCTCGCTGTTCCGGAGCTATCTGGCGGTGGACGTGTTCTTCATCCTCAGTGGCTTCGTCATCGCCAATGCCTATGATCGCCGGCTGCAGGAAAAGTCGCTGTCGTTCCTGCAGTTCGTGAAGATCCGGGTGATTCGCCTGTACCCGGTCTATTTTCTTTCCGTCCTCATTGCAAGCGGCGTCCTGATTGCCGACCTGTACGACGAATCCAGCGACGGCACCGTCTCGCTGCTGGAGATTGGCTCGACGATCGCGCTGACCTTCCTGCTGCTGCCCTCGCAGGTCGGGGAGAGCATCGTCTTGTTCCCGATGAACGGCCCCTATTGGTCGCTCTTTTTCGAGGTGCTCACGAACCTGTTTTACGCGGTCATCCGGCCCAGCCAAAAAACCCGGATCTTGCTCGCGGTCATGGGTCTATGCGGCGTCCTGGTTGCCGCCGTGGTCCTCGCCAAGGGCCACCTGAACCGGGGATTCAACTGGGGAGCGGGTTCTGTGCTCACAGGACTTGCCAGGGCGACATTTGGTGTATTTCTGGGATTGCTGATCCATCGCCACTTCGAGCGAATCCAGAAGTGGGTGCCGAAGGCCTCGCCCTGGCTTGGAGTCGCCATCATCGTCTCCGTCCTGGTTTCCCCCGACTTCGGTCGGCTCAACGCAGCATTCGACCTGCTCGCAGTAGGGATCCTGTTTCCTGTTTGCCTCATCTGGGCTGCCATGGGTTCGAGCGAGCGCACCAGCGGAGTGCTGCTTGCGCTGGGAGCAGCCAGCTACCCGATGTATGTGTTGCACGAACCGGTCGGCAAGGCCATACAGCTTGCGTTCCCGGGCACCGCGACGCTGTACGCGCCGTGGAGTGGCATCGCGCTGGTCATCGCCCTGGTCTTTTTCTCGCTTTGGCTCGAGCGCATTTATGACATCCCGGTGCGCCAACGGCTGTCCACGCGCCGATTCTCATAGCCGATCGCTGGCAACAAGCATCAAACGGTCGCCGCTGATCGTTTAGCATCAGCCGGCCGGTCGAGACGGCGACAACAAGAATCGGGGGACAGGATGCGCAATTCCAAGATTTCGATGGCGGCCTGCGTGGTGGGCCTGTTCTTGACCTTGCCCGCCAACGCGATGTGGGTGGCGAGTTGGTCGGCCTCTCCGCATGCGCCGCTCGGCACCGAAGGTCCGTTTGCCGCAGCCTCCTATGACAATGTCACGCTGACGCAGATCCTGCGCATCAGCGAGGGCGGCCAACAGCTGCGCGTACGCTTTTCGAATCGCTATGGCCCTGGACCGCTGTCGATTGGCGCCGCACGGGTGGTGCGCATCGATGACAGTGGCCAGGAGATTGCCGGCTCCTCCCGGCCGCTGACCTTCAGCGGCTCGGGCAGCGCCGTGATCCCGCGCGGTGCGCCTTTCGCCACCGATCCGGTGAAGCTCGAGGTTCCCAGCCTGTCGCGCGTGAAAGTGGAGTTCTACCTGCCCAAGGCCACGGGCCCCTGTACCTGTCACCTGACAGGTGTCGACGAGCTGGCGGTTTCGCCGCCGGGCAATTTCGTGGGCAAGCCGTTCACGCCAGTGAGCAAGGCGCAGTTCCGCGCGTTCCTCAGCGTGGTGGAAGTGGATTCGCCGCGCGCGCTGGGCACCATCGTTGCATTCGGCGATTCGATCACCGACGGCGTGGGCGCGACAGCCGGCGCCAACCACCGCTGGCCGGACATCCTCGCCAATCGCCTGCAGGGCGCGGGCAAGCATTGGGCTGTGGCCAACGCCGCCATCAGCGGCAACCGCATCCTGAGCCCCGGCATGGGTGAATCGGCACTGGCGCGTTTCGACGAGGACGTGCTCAGCCTGCCGAACGTGAAATACGTGATCGTTTTCGAAGGCGTCAACGACATCGGCAACCGCTTCGGCGCCCGCGGACCCGGGCAGCCGAATCTGCCGGGCCTAGACCAGCCGCAGATCACCGTCGAGGAGATGATCGCGGGTTACCAGCAGATCATCGCGCGTGCGCATGACAAGGGAATCAAGGTCATCGGATCGCCCATTGGTCCTTACAAGGGCGCGAGCTACTGGTCGGAGGAGGGCGAAGCCGCGCGGCAGAAGATCAATGACTGGATCCTGCATGGCGGCGCCTTCGACGGCATCACGCGCATCGATACGGCGTTTGCCGATCCGGCCGAGCCGCGGCAGATGCGCGAGGGATACCACATGGGCGATCACCTGCACGGCAGCGATGCCGGGTTGAAGTCGGTCGGCGATTCGATCGACCTCACGCTGTTCAAGCCGGTCAAGTAGGCCAGGGCAGGCCGGCATCATCCGAATGGAATGCCGGGGCGCAGCACCAACTGGCAGAACAGCAGCAGCAGCACGAGCAGCGCCGCTGGCAGCCCTGTTGAGACGTGCGCCGCTGTCGCGCGGCGCTGCTGCCGGACGAACGTTGCGCCCAGCAGCAGCCACGCGCTGCCGAGCAGGTTGACCACGCCGGGTATCAACACCACCTCGATGGGGTTTCGCGGCAGCCGGAACGGAATGCTGAGCGCAACCACCGCCAGGGCAGTGGCACCCACCGACAAGGCGAAGCTGCGCGTGCCCGTTTCTCCTGGATCGAGCAGGGCATCCGGGCAGCACTGGGCGAGCACGCGCCCCGTTGCAGCCAGTGCGCAGAAGGTCGCCAGCAGCACGGCCACGTGTGCGGTTGGACCCCAGCCGAGGTAGGCAAAAGCCCGTCCCATGTCGTTGCCGGGGGTGACGGCACCGATGGCGAATTGCGCCAGCGACTGGAACAGCCCTTGAAATGCCATCCAGAAGGCGAATACGCGCATCGTCGCGGAGATGCCGCGGCAGCGCCTGACAGCAACCAGGAACGCGATCCCCGAGACTGCGGTGGCGATTGCTCCGGTTCCCTGCAGCAATTCGGCAATCGGCGCGCTGCCGGTCCAGTCGTGGTCATTGTGGTAGAGCACTGCGGAAAGCCCGGGCGTGAGCGCCTTCGGGATGGCCAGCCACAGTTCCTGCCAGATGAAGGTGAGGTTGAACGCCAGCGTGGCCAGCAGCAGCGAACCGGCCGGCGGTGCCCACGCTGCATCGAGCGCTGCGGGTTTGAGCCGGGCGAGTGCGACGACCAGCGGCACGAGGCCCACGGCGCCGATGAGCAGGAGCAGCGTCAGAATGGGCAGCGTCCTCGGATGACCGGCGACTGTCGCGGCGGACTCCGACTCTGCCATTTTTTGCGCTGGTCCGGCGGCCGTCCTGCCAGGCAACGCCGCTGCAGGCGAGCTTGCGTGGTCCGCGCGCATGGGCTGAAAATCAGTGCCCGCCGCAGGCATCAGGAGACCGTCATGTCGAGGTACACGCAGCGCAATTCGTTGGCCGTCATCCTGGCCATGGTGGGTGTGATAGGCGGTTGCTCCAAGCCCGCGGAAGAGGCCAGCACCCAGGCAACCGCTGCACCGGCACCGGCCGCTGCCACGCCGGCCAGTCCTGACGTCTACCGCTTCACCATCGGTACCTGGCAGGCGATGGCGCTGCGCGATGGCGTGCTGGAATTCCCCAACGACAACCAGGTATTCGGTATTGGCCACAAGCCCGCGGATGTCGCCGCGGTGCTGGGCGCGGCCGGCCTGCCCACCGACAAGCTGCAACTGAGCCTGCAGCCCCTGCTGGTGAAAGCGGCCGACAAGGTGCTGTTGTTCGATACCGGCGCCGCGGGGAATTTCGGTCCGGGCGCGGGCAAACTGCCAGGCTCGCTGGCAGCGGCCGGCGTGGCGCCGGCCAGCGTCACCGACATCTTCATCTCGCATGCCCACGGTGATCATGTGGGCGGACTGGTGGATGGGCAGGGCAAGCTGGTGTTCGCCAATGCCACCATCTACATGTCGGCTCCCGAGTGGGATTTCGTCCGCGGGCTGGACCAGGGCGCTGCGGCCAAGATCGGCCTGGCTGATCTTGCGGGGTTCATCTCGGCGGTGACTCCCAAGGTGGTTGCATTCAGCCCCGGCACCGAGATCGTGCCCGGGGTAGTCAGGAGCGTCGAGATCAAGGGACACACGCCGGGGCATTCCGGCTACCTCATCGGCGCTGGCGCGGAGACCTTGTTCTACATCGGTGATGCCGCGCATCACTCCATCGTGTCGGTGCAGATGCCCGGTTGGCCCAATGGCTTCGACGCCGATGCCGCCACCGGCGTCGCCAGCCGCAAGGCCATCATCGAGCAGAACGCGGCGAGCGGGCAGCGCGTCTATTCCGTGCACTTTCCGTATCCGGGGCTGGGCAAATTCGTGAAGCAGGGCGACGGGTACGCCTGGAGTGCGGAGGCCACGTCCCCGCCGCCTGGCTAGTCTTGGCTCCGCCAAGCGACGGGCCGCTGTCAGCGCAGGATCCGGGTCGCCTGCCCGGAGTGGATGTCCTGCGCGGCGTCGCCGCCATGCTGGTGGTGGTGCATCACGTCCACATCCGCTTTCGCATCAACGGCCATGTGGTGCAGCCCTTCCTGCCCGAGGGGCTCTGGCATGTGCTGGTGGCCACCGGGTATTACGCGGTGATCGCGTTTTTCGTCATCTCGGGGTTCCTCATCACGCGCCTGTCGCTGCGACGCTGGCCATCCCTGCAACACATCGAGCCATTCCGGTTCTACGGCCTGCGGGCTGCCCGCATCCTGCCATTGCTGCTGCTGGTGGTCGCGGCATCGAGCTTGTTGCACCTGCTGTCCGTACCGCCTTTCGTCATTCGTCCCGATCGGGGCACGCTCGGCGGGGCCGTGTCTGGCGCACTGGGCGTCCACCTGAACTGGTATGAAGGCCGGCACGGCTACCTGCCCGGCAACTGGGATGTCATGTGGTCGCTGTCCGTGGAGGAGGCGTTCTACCTGCTGTTCCCGCTGGTCCTGCTGGTGTTGCGCAGCCGCGCCGCGCTGCTGCTGGGCCTGTTGTTGTTGGTCGTGACCGGCCCGTTCTACCGCACCTGGGTGCAGGACCTCGTACCGTGGGGCGAGTACGGCTACCTGTGCTGCATGGATGGCATCGCACTGGGTTGCATCGCCGGCTGGCTGTCTCAGCGCCATCCAGCAAGGATTGCCGCGGCACGCTGTGCCCTGACGGTCGGTGCCGCTGCCGTGTTGCTGATCTTCGCGTTCCCGAACGCGACGCGGCGCCTGGGACTGTTCGCCCTGCAGCTCGACGTCACCGTGCTGGAGTTCGGCATGGCCCTGGTTCTGCTCGCCATGGCAGCTGGCGTGGGTGATGCGGCATGGTCGAAGGGAACCGCGGCGCTGCGCGCCATCGGCCGCTGCAGCTACGAGATCTATCTCACCCACATGTTCGTGGTGTTCGGCTTCTTCTTGGTCTACGACGCGCTGTCGGGAAAGCAGACCCTGGCCGAAGTGCCTTATGCCGTGTGGTACGGCCTGGTGCTGGGCCTCAGCATCCTGCTCGGCGCGGCTGTGGCCCGCTGGTACTCGGAGCCGGCCAACCGCGTGCTGCGGCGCTGGCTCAGCGCTGCGACTTGAAGATCTTCTGCTGCTCGTCGTGCTCGCGCTCGGCCTGGTTGATTTCGCCGGCCTGGCGCACGGCCTCGCGGTAGGCATCGGCCTGCTGCCGCTGGCCCTGCTCGTACTGGCGATCCCACGCCTGCCATTGCGCGGGCGTCCACTGGATGTGCTGGCGATCCAGGATTTGCTGCTGGTGCGCGCGGCTGGTCTGGTATTCGTACTGCAGCTGCGCCTGGCGCTGCGCGCGCATGCGCGCGAACCCTGAGTTGATGTTGGCGAGCGTTTCTTCCCGGTGCAGCTTCTGCATCTGGCCCGCATTGGGCATGGGCTCGCCGGGATGCTGGGCGCGCCACTCGGCCTCCCAGCGCAGGCGCTGCTGCGCATCGGCGGACAGCGTGCCATTGCGCTGCGCCTTCTCCATCTGCTCGCGCTGATCGCGTTCGTAGGGTGTTTCGGCGGCGAAGGTGGTGCAGGTGACCACGGACAGCAGCACGGGGATCAGCAAGTTGAATCGCATCGTCCAGGTCCTCGATTCGCGGCGAGGACCTGATGATAGCCGGCCGGCGGAAGCCGGCACAGCGTCGGGCGCCACGTGCCGGGTCTGACCGACCCGGCGCGGCTGGGACCAGCCTATTTCTTCTGGCGGCTCAGGTCGTAGGTGCCGAGGCCCGGCTTGAAGGTCTTGTCGTCGATGAACTGGCGGATGCCTTCCTTGCGCCCCTCGTTGTCGAAGAAGTTCGCGGCTTCCTGGGCACGGATCAGGTAGTCCTCCGCGTTGTCGTAGGTCATCTCGGTGACGCGGCGCACGGCATCCTTGGTGGCCTTCAGTGCATGCGGGTTCTTCTGCAGCAGCACGGTGGCCACCTCCAGCACGCGCTTCTTCAGGTCCTTCAATGGCACTGATTCGTTCACCAGCTTCCACTCGGCGGCCTTCTTGCCGCCGATGGCCTCGCCGGTCATGGCGTGGAACATGGCATCGCGGAAGGGCATGGAGTTGGTGGCCACCTTGGTGGCGCCGCCGCCTGGCAGGATGCCCCAGTTGATCTCCGACAGGCCGAACTTGGCCTCATCCGCAGCGAAGGCCAGGTCGCAGGCGAACAACGGACCATAGGCGCCGCCGAAGCACCAGCCATTGACCATGGCGATGGTCGGCTTCTGGTACCAGCGCAGGCGCTTCCACCAGCGGTAGGCCTCGCTCTGCGCCTTGCGCGTGCCTTTCAGGCCCTGCGCTTCGGTCTCGCGGAAATACTCCTTGAGATCCATGCCGGCGCACCACGCATCGCCTTCGCCGGTGAGCACCAGCAACCCCACGTCGTCGCGGAACTCGAGTTCGTCGATCACCTCATACATGCGGCGGTTCAACTGCGGGCTTTGCGCATTGCGCTTGGCCGGGCGGTTGTACTTCACCCAGGCAATGCGGTTCTCGACCGTGAAAGTGACTGTGTTCTGTTCGTCGCTGGACATGGCTCATCTCCTGAATTGTTATGTATTATAACAATCGTGAAAACAGCGCGCAAACCCGGCGTACCCGCAGCCAGATCGCTGGCGAATCCCATGGCCACACGGCTTGGTTATCAGTTACGGCGCGCGTCGGTTGCCATGATGGCGGACCTTGACGCCCATCTGGCGCCCACCGGCCTGCGCCCCGCGGCGGTCACCATCCTGCTGTTGATCGAGGCCAACCCGGGCTGCCGGCAGGGCGAGGTGGCGGAAATGCTGGGCATCAAGCGCTCGAACATGGTGCCGCTGATGGCCGGGCTGATCAAACGCGGCCTGGTGGCGCGCACGCGGGCCGATGGCCGCTCCACTGCCTTGACGCTGACGCCCAAGGGACGCGCGCTGGCGCAATCCGGCAACCGCCTCATCGACCGCCACGAGGCAGCGTTCCGCGAACGGCTTGGTGCCAGGGCGTTGCCGAGCCTGCTGAACGCGCTGGCGGCGCTGGGCGGCGCAGTGGACGTATGATCCCTGCATGAACGCGACCACTCTGCCGCTGCGCGTTGCAGCCCGCTTTTGCGGCCCACCTGCATCCGCCAACGGCGGTTATATCTGCGGGCTGGTGGCCGATGCCATCGGCCAGCTGGTCACCGTCCGCCTGCTCAGCCCGCCGCCACTGGAGGCGGATATGGCATTGCAGGCCGATGCGGACGGCACCTGGCATGTCGAACGCGCGGGCCTGCGCATCGCCGAGGCGCGGCCGGCATCACTTGAAGGTCTGGTCCCACCAGCCAGCGTTCCTTATGGCGATGCGGTCGCGGCAGCGCGACGGGCGCCCTGGGCTGATGCCGCACAGCACCCGTGTCCGGGCTGTTTCGTCTGCGGTCCGCAGCGTGCCGTGGGCGACGGCCTGCGTTTGTTCGCGGGACCACTGCCCGATGCAACATGCGTCGCCACTGGCTGGGTGCCCGATGCCTCGCTGGGTGACGAGGGCGGCCTGGTCGCGCCGCAGTTCATCGCCGCAGCACTGGACTGCCCCGGATTCCAGGCGCTGCAGACCGGTCTCAAGCCTTACCTGCTCGGCGAATACACCTGCCGCATCGACCGCCGCGTGCGTGCCGGCGAACCCTGCGTCATCGTCGGCTGGAAGATCGAAGTGAAGGGCCGCCGCTCGATGGTCGGCACCGCGCTCTACGATTCCCGCGGCGCGCTGTGTGCGCTGGCCAAGGGCGTATGGATCGAGCCGCGGGAGGCGGCGCCCTGATCGCGTCAGGCGACGCCTCGCTTATGCGCGCCCGCCGCGGGCCGCGCCTGCTGCTCGGGCTGGGGGCGCTGCTGCTGGCGCTGGGTCTGGCCATCGCGGTGATCTATTTCAACCGCCGCGTCGTCGCCGGGCATCTGCTCGTCGACTGGCTGGCGCGTCGCGGTGTCGCTGCTGATGTCGACATCCTGCGGCTCGACCGTGATGGAGTGACGGCACGCCTTCGGCTCGGGCCGCGCGACAACCCCGAGGTTGCCATCGAGCAGGCGGCGGTGGATTACGCGATCAGCCCGCCATGGTCCGCAGGCGGCTTCGGCGTGAAGCTGGGCGAGATCCGTCTGCAGCAGCCGGTGGTGCGGGCAAGCTGGCGCGGTGGCCGTCTTTCACTGGGATCCATCGATCCGCTGGTGCGGCAAGCTCTCCAGGCACGGGCAAGCACTGAGCCCAGCGACATCAGCGTGCAGATCGATGCCGCGGCGGTCCGGCTCGTGACCGACCAGGGTGAGGTGCAACTCGCGGGCGATGCGCGCGTCGAGTCTGGCCGGTTGATGCACCTGGCCGCGCGCATGCCGTCGACCAGCTTGCAAGTCGGTGCGGTGGCCGTCCGGGATCTCGAAGGTTCCGTGCAATTGAACACCACCGCCGAACGCATGGCTTTGCGCGTCGTTGTCTCCGCGCAAGGCTTGTCGCATCCGGCCGCGCGCGGTGACGCCATCCGCGCGGACCTGCGCGCGCAATTCCCCTATCCGGACATGCAGGCCGGCACGCTGGCTGGATCGTTCTCGCTGCAGGCCGAGATGGCCGCCGGTTTGCTGGAGGTCGTTGGCAACCAGGCGCAGGCCATGCAATGGCATGCCGCGCTGGAGGGACATGCCGCCGGAGATCTGGCGACCTTCAATGCCAGCGCGGCAGGCAAAGTCGAGGTCTCCGCACGAGACGCGAGCGGGCAGGGCGGTGTCGCGCAGGATCTGCAGGCCACCTTCCCATCGACGCAACTGACGCTCGCGAGGCGGCGTGACGGGCTCGACTGGACCGTGCGGTCAGCTTCCACACTGGCCGCGGCGGGCTTCCAGTTCGGCGAGCTGACGCTCAAGCGCCTGGGTGCGTTGCTGGACTTCGACGTGCGCGCCACAGCCGCGGGCGGCATCGAGGCGAAGGCCGAGGGCTCCGTGCAGGCTACACAGGGATCCTGGCCTCTGCTTGGTGCGCCGCTCGCGGATGACCCGCCCCAGCTGCTCGAACTGAAGCGCGCGCTGCGCGACTTTGCTGTCAGCCTGCCAGGCTTGCAGCTGGCGTCCGGTGCAGCGGGTACCCGCATCACGCTGGCGCAGCCAGCGCGACTGACGCCCGCCAACGGCGGTGTGCTGGTGCTTGCGCCGGACCCGCTGCCGCTTTACGCGGCCAGCGCGACGCAGGGCGGTCACGGTGCGTTGCGACTGGCCGCGACCCGCGGAGGCGGCCTGCCTGAGGCCAGCGTCACCGTGCCGGACTGGCACTTCACGGACGAAGGGTTCGCCATCGCGCTGCAGGCGCGGGCGCTGTTCGACTTCGATGTGGCCCAGGGCATCGCCGTGGGCACACGTGGCGTACTGTCCGGGTCCGGCGGACAGCTGGCCTACAACACGCCCGAATGCGTGGATCTGCACATCGCTGGCGTGCGGATGGAAGACAACGCCGCGACCGGGATTTCCGGCACGGTGTGCCCGGACGCAGCTCCGCTGTTCGCCACGACATCGCAGGGCTGGACGTGGCGCAGCACTTTTCGCGGCCTCACGGCCGCCATTCCCGCGCAGGCCGTGCGCGTCGCGGATTTGCAGGGAAGATTCAGCGCCACCGGATCACCGCGCGGCACGGCGCTGGAGGCCCATATCGTCGGCGGCAAGACCCTCGACACATCGGAGCCCGCGCGGTTCAACCCGCTGCAGATCGCAGGAGCCTTGACGCTGCGGGATGAACACTGGAACGGCGCGCTCGATCTGGCTGCGGGGGCGCAGCGCATTGGTCGGGTGACGCTCGCGCACGATGCGCGCACGGCAACGGGTAGGTTGCGCATCGACGTTCCTGAACTGCGTTTCGACGAAAACGGCCTGCAGCCGGGCGCACTGAGTGCATTGGCGGGCGAGTTCGTGCAGTCACCGGCAACGGGGGCGATCCGTTTCACGGGACAGGTGGACTGGGCGGGGGCCGCGCCGGCCACCAGCGGTGGACAGCTATCCATCCCGCGCCTGGATTTCGCGAGCCCTGCGGGTGCAGTCAAAGGGCTGCAGGGCCAGATCGACTTCACCAGCCTCACGCCGCTGGCTACTGCAGCTGACCAATCCTTGCGCGTGGAGCGCGTCATCGCGGCCACCGAAGTCACCGGCCTGAATCTGTTGTTCACGGTGGATGACGGCTCGTTGCGGGTCAGCGAAGGCGAACTGCATGCGGCG
This sequence comes from Echinosphaeria canescens, assembly GCA_011319275.2. NCBI lineage: Eukaryota > Fungi > Ascomycota > Sordariomycetes > Sordariales > Helminthosphaeriaceae > Echinosphaeria > Echinosphaeria canescens. Next base: position 4,828 of record WXYE02135244.1, on the reverse strand, counting down.
GGCGGACGCCTGTTCGCGATGCCCTTTGCGATGCCGCTGGACCTGACGCAGCCCTTCAGCGGCACGCTGGTGATCGAGACCCTGCAGCTCGGCAAGGTGCTGGCCGACGCGGGCCTCGCCGACAAGCTCATCCTCGATGCAACGGTATCCGGCCGGCTGCCCTTCGCGTGGACGCCCGGGCAGGGCGTGCGCATCGTCGGCGGGACGCTGGCGGCCATACAGCCCGGTCGGTTGACGCTGAAGCGCGAAATGCTGGCGCAGGTGCAGACTTCGGCGGCCGACCAGGCGCCACCTGGCCTGGTCGAAGACCTGGCTTACCAGGCCATGGAAAACCTGTCCTTCGATACGCTGAGCGTGGACGTGAACAGCCTGGACAAGGGTCGCGTGGGCCTGGTGTTCCGCGTCAAGGGCCGCCACGATCCGCCGCAGCACCAGGAACTGCGAGTGGGGTTGTTCGAGCTCATCAGCCGCAAATTCATGCAGCGCCGGCTGCCGCTGCCCTCCGACACCCGCATCGACCTCACACTCGACACCACGCTGAACCTCAACCAGCTGGTTGCGGACCTGCTGGAAGTGCAGCGTGCACGCCAGGGGCACGGCACGGCGCCGCCCGCGGAAGCGCCAGTGCCATGAAGGTGTCTTTCGTTCCGGGGGCGTGTTAGAAAGCGGCTGGATGCACCGACCAGGATGTCCGACATGAAGACCACGCGCCGTCCCGCTGCCGCAGCCCTGGCGCTCGCGTTGTTGGTGTCAGCCAGCGCCTGTACGCCCACCATCCGGCTGCAGGTGGATCCCATCCAGATCTACGCCAAGCTCGATGCCGATGTGCGGGTGCGCCTGGACCAGGAACTGCAGACGCTGTTGAAGCAGAACCCCAATCTTTTCTGATTGATCGCCGGCCGTCCGCGTCAAGAGGATCACTGTCATGAGCCATCGTCATTCATTGAACGTTCCCGCACTGGTCATTGCGCTGGGAGCAGGGCTGGTCGCCGCTGCTCCTTCGCTGGCCCAGACCGCGGCGGAAAAGGCCTTGATCGATACGGCCAAGGCCCAGGGCAATGTCGGCGAACAATCCGACGGCTATCTCGGCTTCCACGTGCCATCCTCGGACAGCGCGCTGCATGCAGCCGTCGAGGCCGTCAATGGCGCACGTCGCGCCGTGTACGCACAGAGTGCCGCGCAGGCCGGCACCACCGCCGATGTGGCCGGGGCGCGGATGTTCGAGAGCCAGTTGCTCGGGCGCATCCCGGCCGGGCAGTGGTATCGCAATGCCCAGGGCCAGTGGGTGCAACGCTGATCAGTGCCGGGGCGGCGCGAGCTGCTGCAGGAATTCGCGCAGCGAGCGCGCCGGGTGCCCGGTGATCGTGCGGTAGTCCGGGCTCACCATGTCGAATTCGCCGGCCTCGATGGCCTGCATGGTGCCAACGGTGCTTTTGGCCAGTTCCGGAGGCACTCCCCATTCACTGGTCATGAACCCGGGCCAGTCCGCGGCCGGCACCTGCTCGTAGCGCACGGGCCTGCCGAACACGGACGACATTTCCGCCGCGACCTCGGCACCGGAATAGGTGCGCTCCATCGTCTCCGAATACGTGTGGCCGGAAGGCTCGTCGCGCATCAGCACCTGCGCGGCCGAGATGCCGAGATCGGCCCGTGCCACGTAGGCGCAGCGCGCAGCGCCCCCGCAGCGGCGCAGTACGCCGCTGGCGAGTGTCGCCTGCAGGTCACCGACCAGGATGTCGGCATACAGCGCATGGCGCAGGATGGTGAAGTCGAGGCCGGAGGCCCGAATGGCCTGCTCGGTCGGATAGTGCACCAGCCGGCTGTGCTCCACGCGCGCCGACTCGGCGTTGAGGAAACTCGGGTACACGATGTGTCGCACAGCGGCCGCGCGTGCGGCCTCCAGTGCGTTGAGATTCTGCTGCAGGCGCTGGTCATTGGTGTCGTAGGTCGGGATGAACAGGGCCTTGTCGACGCCCTGCAGGGCACGCCACATCAAGTCCGGATCGCGGAAATCGGCGCGCCGCACCGAGACACCGCGGTTGTTCAGTTCCTGGGCGAACGGTGAATCCGGATCGCGCGTGCCCACGGCCAGACCGTCGCCGCGTCCGGCAGCGAGGATGGTGTTGATCACGGCCCTGGCAAACTGCCCATTGGCACCTGAAACAAAGATCATGGTTTCCCCCGGTTCTTGCGCGCTGCTGCGCAGGGTACACGCATCCGGCGGCTACCCTCTATCATGGCGCGCGTGAATTCCCCTCTCCACGCGCCGCCGCAGCCCTCACCGGTGGTCAATATCGCGGCCTACCGGTTTGCCACCCTGAAAGACCTGCATGCCCTGCGGGCGCAGCTGCAGGCGCTGTGCCGCACGCAGCAACTGCGCGGCACCATCCTGCTCAGCACCGAGGGCATCAACCTGTTCGTCGCCGGCGCCGCTGCGGGAGTCGACGCGTTGCTGTCGCGCCTGCGCGCGATTCCGGGGCTCGAGGCGCTGGCGGCCAAGTACAGCCAGACCGCCCATCAGCCCTTCCGCCGCATGCTGGTGCGGATCAAGCGCGAGATCATCGCCTTCGGGGTGCCCGGCATCGAACCGGCACGGCGCACCTCGCCGAAGGTGTCGCCGCAGCAGTTGAAGACCTGGCTGGATGAAGGGCGGCCATTGACCTTGCTTGATACGCGCAACGACTACGAAGTGAAGCTCGGCAGCTTCGAACAGGCGCTGCCGATCGGCGTGGACCAGTTTCGCGACTTTCCCGCCGCGGTGGCGCGGCTGCCCGAGCACCTGAAGGACCAGCCCATCGTGATGTTCTGCACCGGTGGCATCCGCTGCGAGAAGGCCGGCCCTTACATGGAGTCGCAGGGTTTCCGCCAGGTGCTGCAACTGGAGGGCGGCATCCTGCAGTATTTCGCGGACTGTGGCGGCGCGCACTACCGCGGTGAATGCTTCGTCTTCGACCAGCGGGTCGGTGTCGATCCCTCGCTGCAGGAATCGGACGCCGCGCAGTGCTTCCACTGCCTGTCGCCGCTCACCGCCGCCGAGCAGCGCGATGCCCGCTATGTCCCGGGCCGCTCCTGCCCCTGGTGCTTTCGCACCGAGGCCGAACAGGCCGCGGATACCCTGCGGCGCCGCAATGCGGCGATCGTCGCGGCGGTCAATCCGCTTCCCGGCAGCCTGCCGGCGGAGACATTCCGTCCGCTGCGCGTGCCGCAAGCCTGCGCGGGGTTGTCGGTGCTGGAGACGTTCAGCCAGTTGATCGGGCACCTGCCGCGCGGCTACTGGGAGGCGGAGTGCCAGGCCGGCAACCTGCTCGATTCCCGTCACCGGGTGCTGGATGCGGCGCGCCGCGTCGAGGCCGGAGATCGAATCCTGCACCGGCTGACCGCCACCACCGAGCCTGCAGTCAATGGCAACGTCTCGGTGTTGTACGAGGACGAGGCGCTGATCGTGCTGAACAAGCCGGCACCGCTGCCCATGCACGCCGGCGGCCGCTACACGCGCAACACGCTGCAGCAGATCCTGAACAGCGTTTACCGCCCGCAAAAGCCCAGGCCCGCCCATCGGCTGGATGCCAATACGACCGGCGTCGTGATCGTCGCACGCAGCCGCCATTTCGCCGCCGGCCTGCAGGAGCAATTCACGGCGGGGCGTGTCATCAAGCATTACCTGGTACGCGTTCACGGCCACCCGGCGGTGGACGAACTGCGATGCGATGCGCCAATTGGCACGGAAGCCTGCGCATCCGGCACGCGACGGGTGGATGACGCGCACGGCGCGCCCGCCGCCACGCATTTCTTCGTGCGGGAGCGATCCGCGGATGGCACAGCGTTGCTCGAAGCACGGCCGCTGACCGGCCGCACCAACCAGATCCGCATCCACTGCGCACAGCTGGGCTTTCCCGTCGTTGGCGATGCAGCCTATGGATGCAGTCCTGCCAGTCCCCGCCAGACACTCGAGGTGGGGGAGCCGCCGCTGTGCCTGCACGCCTGGAAAATCGGCTTTGCCCATCCGGTCGGCGGGGCAGCGGTCTCCTTTACCGCGCCGCCCCCGGCCTGGTAGTACTCGGCCCGCAGGCGGTGGGGTTGGCCGGCGGCAAGGGCTACGGTAAACCGATTCGTCCGCGCGCCGCCCTCGTGCCAATCGTCGATGACCAACCGATCGTCCAAATACAGGCGGCAACCATCGTCCGCCCGGAATAGGAAGGTCGTCGCGCCCGTTTTGCGGGGCGTAAACGTCCCGGTCCAGCGCGCGCTGTAATTTTCCGACCCTAGTTCCACGACCGGGGCGTTGAGATCCACCTGAGGCTCGATCGCCGTCTTGATGGTTGCGCCCTGAAGCTCCTTGCCCCGGAAGTATTCGGCGTGGAAACCGGCCGAGGTCGAGTTCGGCGCCGTCACCGTGCCCTCGGGAAAAGCGTTGCCGTTGGCATCGCCCGAAGCGTAGCGGACCGCCACGTTCGAGCCTACGCGGCTGCGGATTCCTTCGAGAGGCCCCACCGAACGCAGGGGCGTCACTTGAGGGCTGCCCTGGGCGCCCATCTGCGCTTCCCGGGCGGCGGGGCCGATGAGGGCGATCGTACGGATCGTGGAGGCGTCGAGCGGCAAGAGGCCGCGCTCATTTTTGAGCAGCACGATTCCCTCCTGCGCCGCCCGCAGGGCCACCGCCCGGCTCGACTCGGAGTTGACCCGCTTGGGATTCGGCTCTTTCGGACCGTCGAGCACCCCCGAGTGCAGAAGGGTGCGGACGATGCGCGTGACGTTCTGGTCGATCTGAGCCTGCGTCACCCGTCCGCGCGCGAGCGCCTCCTTAACCCGTTCGGGAGCCATGATGCCC
>WXYE02134202.1:0-18533 GCA_011319275.2 Echinosphaeria canescens | reverse complement strand
GTCACGATCAGCGCTTTTCGCGCGCCGGTGCTGGAGGACGTGCAATACGACCCGCTGGTCGACTTCCAGTACGTGGCGGGCATCACCGACATTCCTTTTGGCGTGCTGGTGCGCGAGAACGCGCCGTGGAAGAGCTGGCCCGAGCTCGTGGACTATGGCCGTGCGAACCAGGACAAGATGCTGTTCGGCTGCGCCGGCGGCCTTGGCAACACCTCGCACCTGTTCGTTGCCGAGGCCGCGGCCAAGGAGGGGCTTGCGTGGACGCCCAAAGGTCAAACAGGTGCAAATTGACATGGTCGTCTCATGTTCACAAGTTTTAGATACAGTTAAATCCCTTTCAGAAATCAGCGGTGTCGCGTTACCTCTTCTCTTTGGCGATATCAACTGTCTTTTTGAAACCACCATGACCAGCCTCAACTCATGGCTTCGTCTCGCTACCCTTGTGGAAGCCGGTCAAGAATCTATGCGGAAAAAAACCACAAACGAATTGTTGGCGCAGCTCTTGGGCACATCTAAAACCGACACGGTAACTCGTGAACAGGTCATGTCTTTTTTAGATGAATACTTTGCTCCAGATGCTCCTAGTATTCCAGAAACGGTACCAACCATTGAGCTTGATTCTACTGAATCCGGCACAACTGATTCGACGACAGAATCAGATGAATATCCCGAGACATTTGAAGTTGTCGACAAGCTCTAATTTCTTGTGTTTGTTGATCATACTTTATTGCTACATCCATTTTTTATCGATAAAAATTCTTGTCATGACAATGGTTGCTATGCGCGCTACGCTGTTCAACACTTTTATCGATAAAATTTTCATTGCATGACAACGGTTACTATGCATCCATTTTTTATCGATAAAATTTTCATTGCATGACAACGGTTGCTATGCATCCATATTTTTATCGATAAAATTTTCATTGCATGACAACGGTTGCTATGCATCCATTTTTTATCGATAAAATTTCATTGCCATGACTACGGTTGCTATGCATCATATTTTTATCGATAAAATTTTCATTGCCATGACAACGGTTGCTATGCGCGCTACGCTGCTAAACACTTTAGATAAAAATTTGTTGCTATGTGCTATTGCGTATCGATAAAAATTCCAAGAGACAAACGGTTGCTATGCGCGCTGCGCTTCTCAAACTTTTTGACACAGTGCGTTTCATGCAATCTTTTTTCCTTGCATTTTCTTAAATGGAAGATGCGAGAAATTGTCTAATAACTGCACGCAATGAATATACTAAAATACTATTAAACAAAATGTATAAACCAATATACCAAGGATTTGGTTCATATTGGTCAAATTCTAAAAAAAATGTTAAACCAGAAGAAGCACTCAAGGAATTCCAAAAGAATTTGGGGTTGATTAAAATTTGGAATCAGGACATTATTAACAGCGAATACGAGCGTTTGTTGAAAGAAAGTAATTGTGCAGATTTTATCGAAGACCTTATCAAAAAAGTGTTTGTTTTGAATACTCAAATTTTGGCATCAGTGGAAATGAAGCCTAACATGAACAAGAAAATTAAAGTCCATGTTCCACAAGGAAGTACGTTTTTACATCAGTGTTACAAGGAATGTGCTCGAGTATTTTTTGAAATGCCATATTTGTTCGAAGACAGAAGAGAATGTATAACCTGTATTGATCAAGCCAAGAATTTACAGAAATCGTTTAAATTAATTTGGCAATCTATTGAAAACACTATTCGTAACATGCTACCAATAGAAAGTTTAATGAAACAATCATTTGATGATATGGAAGGTGGAGTGGATGCTACACCTCCTCATTATACTTTTCCGTGGTATAATCAAACAATGTTGCCAAATATTTCTACAGGTAGCAGTTTGACTCCAACACCTCTACAACCGGGTTTATCGGATAATAAAGACTTGGTTCTCAACGTGCCAGATTCTACTCACACTGATGATACTGAACCCAAGATTGATGTTGAAAAATTGGATCAATTATTTGAAAAGGAAGAACCCAGACAATCTGATGACGACGTACGAACGTTATGTAATGAACAACGATTATTTAATGACATGCAACAATTACCGGAAGATGAAGAACAAGCTCCTCTAATCAAAGAAAAAGAAGACGGTAACGGCGACGGCGGTAACTACGACGCCGACGACGACGTAAAAGTGATTTATCTTGGTAAAACTCCACCTGGTACTCCGAAAAATAGTCGACCAGTTACACCTGTCATTTCAGAAACGGATAATGCATTTGGTGGTGTTGGTGAGCCAACTGAACAATCCAATAATCCTATTCCTGATATTGCAGAAAAGGAAAGAGATCTCGATCTCAAGGTTCTATCTGTAAACCAAAGTTTACCATTTTCAATAGGTACAAATAAATTTGTAGATGGCGAAGAAAACAAGAAAAAGGACGACGATGATAAAAATTTCTTTGACTAAAAATGTTCCCTTTGCATATTATAAGAAATGGGAAAATGGTTACTCTATATGCATTCACCAAATTACCATGACGCCCGTCGTGCTAAAAAACAATTAATGGACATGCAAAAAAATCTACGAGATACTACAAGCGTATATGTAATTCATTTTACCCCACCTGTTAAATCTGACGTTTCTGTATCATTATACACAAGAAATGGTATACAAAATTTGTTGACCCTTGCTTCTCCCCATGGTATTGATTCTGTAATACCCAATCTTGTTACTATTTCAAAGTTTTTATTCGAAATTGGAGCAAAAATTGACGCTGTTGCATTTTGGTGTCATGGCGCATCATGGGCATTGGGTCCATATAAAAATTGGAAAAGACCCTTTTTAGGGATTGTTCCAGCTGTAAAATATCTTGTTACGCCATTCAATGTCAAATTGGTATGTTTTGATGCTTGTTATCAAGGGGGGATGTCGTGTTTATACGAATTGCCTAAATCTGTTCTAGTCACATTGGCTTCTCCAGCATTTCATCCTTTTACTTCCATTATTTCCACTCCAAGTTTTGGTAACTTGCCAATAGGAAATGACAAACAATTATTATTACAGTATGCTCAACAAATCAATAATGAATGGAATACAAGTGTAAAATTCAAGTGTCTATTGGTATTTGACATGGCGTATATACCTTTGATAGCCAAACTTGTCAAACAAGGCAATCTTGATTTTGGCAAGCATAGTCAAATCGACAAACAAGACGCAAATCTACATGACCTATATAGTGCTGCATACAAGGTTCCTGCTTTACAGAAACTCTGTTTGTCCAGTGTTCCATTCAAGGCATATACGACTTGTACACGACGCGTTAATGGTCCCAGTGTTGAAGCACGCATGGTGTATAAATGGAAACCAGAATTTATAGAGACACGATGGTATCAAGAAGTTGTTTTTAATTTACCGAAATTTAATGTTGTTGACAACTAATTTATAAAATTTGCATAGTATAGTGTTGTCCAACTTTTTATCGATAAAAGTCGCTGTAACGCAGTAAAGGCGAAGAATGCCAAGTAGTATAGTCTAGGTTTTGCCAAATTTTTATTGATAAAAGTCGCTGTAACGCAGTAAAGGCGAAGAATGCCAAGTAGTCTAGGTTTGCTAAATTTTTATCGATAAAGGCGCTGTAAAGGTAACGAATGCCTAGTAGGTTTGCTAAATTTTTTATCGATAAAGTCACGGTAAAGGCAACGAATGTCAAGTAGTTTAGGTTTTGCTAAATTTTTATCGATAAAAGTCGCTGTAACGCAGTAAAGGCGACGAATGACTAATGTTTCCAAATAGAGCCGGCTCTATTGGGCTCTATTGCGCTCTATTGGAAACACTACGAATGCCTAGTAGTCCAGGTTTTGCTAATTTTTAAAGTCACAAGAAAAGTTTGTTATACCATGTTATTGGGATTTTTTTATCGATAAACAATTGACGGAATTCTTACATTGAAGAATTTTCCAATTTTTCGTATTAGCAGACCAACAAATAAAATCAAATGAACATGACACTTCAACTGTTTCTAATAGATATTGGAGAATATCAAAGTGTTCATTTCTAACAGCCCAGTAAAGTGGCATATAAAAGGATCGATACTTGGTTTTTTCGAATAGATATTTAAACACTTTGAAATGACCATTTCGCGCAGCCCATTCTATAGAATTATATGAAAATTTAGCCTGAACTGTTTCATGGAAATACATGACAATGTCCAACCGTCCATATCGAGTAGCATAGCATACGGCATCATTCGAAACAGTCTGTTGTACAGTTTCATAAAGATACTTGCACATTTCCAAATTACCATGTAAAACCGCCCAGTCAATGGCATCATCAGGAATATCTATACCAACAATTTCATGTAGATACTTGCAACATTCCAAATGATTCTTTTCAACTGCCAAATTAATAGAATCATTCCAAGTAACTTGTCCTACAATTTCATGCAGATACTTGACAACTTCCAAGTGTCCATTTGCAGCAGCCAATCTTATCGAATCATCTGTTCCGAGGATTCCTGCAGTTTCATGTAAATATTTTACACACTCTAAATGTCCATTTCGAGCAGCAAATTTAATTGCATCATCCAAGCACACTATCTTGCACGTTTCAAAAAGATATTTGCAAACGTCCAATTGTCCATGAGCAGCAGCCCATGTAATTGCATTGGCTGAACACTTGGATTTGACAGTTTCGTGGAGATACTTGACCACATCCAAGTGACCATTTTTCGCAGCCCATTTAATGGAATCGTCCAAACATTTGCCCTTGGCAGTTTCATAAAGATACTTGCATACATCCAAGTGTCCATTTAAAGCTGCCCATTTAATGGAATAATTAGAGCACTTGACTTGAACAGTTTCGACAAGATACTTGCACACATCCAAGTGTCCATTTTGAGCAGCATAGTTGATTGCGTTCTCGGAAACATTTTGCCTTGTTGTTTCTACAAGATACTTGACAACTCCCAAGTGTCCCTTTCGAACCGCATAATCAATGGCTTTATCCAAACATGGAGTCTTGGGCATAAAGTTTTCATTGTTGATGTTTTTTTAACAAAACAAGATTGCACAAATATATCAAGATTTTATCGATAAAAAACCCTGCACAATTTATCGATAAAAATAATGACAAACCACGTGTAAATTGCTAATGTTGATTTTGCCAAGACCATAGATAGTATGGCTAAGACAAATAAATTCACAAGTACGCAAAACTATATAAGAGAGAGCGTTTGACTCGTCTTTTTGATCAAGACATTGCACACACTATAAAACGCACAGTAAAATATAATATAAAATTTGCATAAAAATAAATGGGTTTTCATTGTCTAGTTGATAACTGGAGAAAATTTATGGATAACAGTGTTATTTTGCATCGTAGGTCTCTAGAAAAGTTGAAAAAAGAAATGTATGACATTATGGAAAGTAAATCCAAAGATGGATTAACATCTTACACATTTAGTGTAAATGATGATAACCGTACAAACAGTCTAAAATACGACTCGGAATTTAGTTATAAACTGGATCATCAACGATACTTTGATAGAGACGATTTTTCTGAAGGTTTTATTAAATGGTTCATAGACAGAACTGAAACTATACAGGATGAGTTTGAAAAAGAGATTGGTATACCTGTAAATATCATTAAAGCATACCGTCCTTATCTACACAGAAATGCTAATGTAGCATATTGGAAAATTGATATGAAGCCTAATGATGAGAAGGTTACTCTTCCATCTGATTTGATTCCTGCCGACAATGTAATGTCGCCGGACGACGCTTGTGCGTCTATCGTTTTCCGCCAACTGCAGAAACGCGCACAAACCCGTCAACTGTAATGGTCTACAATTGCGTCTTGCGCATAGTGCTCTTTACAGCGACTTTTTGTATTACACTTTACAGAGACTTTTTCTCTTTAAAGCGTCTTTTTGTTTTGGAAAAATAAGACGTCGTACATTGTATTGTGCATCTTTAAAGCCATTTTTATCAATAAAAATATGCTTGCAACTTTTATCGATAAAAATTCATGCCCATAATGTTGTAATAAAAAGTGCCAAATAAAAAAATTCAAAAATTCAAAAATTGTCATCAGTCGCAAAATTTGTAACCTTGGGTCGCTTTGAATAATTGGTGTTCCGTATTTCGAAAAAGTTGGAATTCTTAACCAGACTTATGTTTTCCATGAATATAAATGGTTGCTTGGCATTATACAATTTGTCAAAGCCCAACATAATCAACAATTGGTCTGCAATATACTTGATGTACTCGCGCATATTTTCCGTGTCCAGCCCAATCAGTGATACAGGCAGTGCCATTGTTTGAAATTCAATTTCAATATCTACAGCTTCTGTGAGGATTTCATGGACTCGTTCAACTGATGGTTTTTGATGTTTGAGATACTCTTTGAATAAATAACAAGCAAATGATTGATGTAAACCTTCATCGGCAGCAATCTTGTCATTTGCAAATGACAAACCAGGCATCAAATTATTTGAACGAATATAATAAATTGCAGCAAAGCTTCCGCTGAAAAATACACCTTCCACAATTGCAAATGCACATAGACGCGTTCCAAAATCAACCGTATCATTACTAATCCATTTTAGTGCCCAATCAGCTTTTTTACGAATTGCTGGAATACTTTCAATGCCACGAAACAGTCTATCCTTTTCATCCGGGTCACTAATATAAGTTTCAATCATCAAAGAATAAGTCTCAGATTGTCCAGTAACTATTCCACCAAAACATCCAGCATGACGCAATGGTTCCGTGAAACAAAAAGTCTCTTGATTGGGGATTTTCGTCAATGAAGTTATGTAAACCCCAGAATTCAAGTTTCCATATTGATTTACAGGACTCGAAAATACAGAATCCAAATCACTCGAGGCAATACGGACACCATCATTGGTAATATCAGTATGAACACCAAATGTTGAAAATAAAAATTGTAAATCGCGACCAATACTTGGTCTGTCATCCTTGGCATAAAATGGTATTACAATATTCTCATCGCCTTGTTGTCTTGCAACTTTTTTCATACATGCGTCCAAGACACCTCTTATCCACTCTTGTCTAGTCTTGTAATGATAATTATAAGGCACAAAATTACAGCTACCCTTGTATCTTTTCGGCAATTCAGTCAAGACATAGCCCTTGTGCTTTTTCATGCTAGCACATGTTTCAAAATCCAAGTCTTTCAAGTGACTCTTTTCAACAATTAAATCGGCATTATCAATAATACGTTCGCGTTGTCCAAATACATATCCAAAAGTATAAGCTTCCTGCATATGTTTGCCAGCGACTGCGTCTTCCATCATTACAGGAAAAGCCCAAGGCTCGAGTTCTTGTCCAATCTTTAAATCTTGCGTCAAGACAATACAAGAATCGCCGTCGCCATTCTTCATAAACCATTTATGCTGCAATGTACAGTCCAATGCCATGCCATTTGATAATCTAACCCTCAACAGTTCGGCATTATCACTAGTCTTGACTACCTTGACATTAGACCACTCTTTTCCATTCCAAACATCTACTTGTTTATCAGCCAATACACCAATAGGCAGATAACCCTTGGAGGTAAGAATACATGTCTTGCCACTAACACAATGAATCGTTTCCATGGCATTTTGGAAAGAATAAAAGGCTCTGGCTTCAGCATACTGGACTTCATTCATGAACCGAAGCACCAAGTTTTCATTTACTATACCATCCGCACCCGCAAAAAATGCCAAGATATTCTTTAAATAGAAACGTTGATTATCATTCAACTTGTTATCCCAATCATTCTTGTCCTTTTCTAAATCAACTTCTTCCGGAGTCCAAAAGGCTTCGATTGATTTTTTGTAATAATTGAACAAGGTCATGTGTTTTATCGGAAAGAGTACGAAACGGTCAGAATCAGTACCGGTAGGGGAAATAATGTCATCAAGCTTGTCTGTTGGATCCATTATTGTTTCGAGTAAGAATACTATAACTCCCTTTTATAAAATTTGTTGTTGCGTTTCGAAATTTTTTCCTAACACAACAAATAAACATGACTGAAAACAATATAATTGACCGTTTAACACGGTCGTATTTCCAAGCAAACGCTCCAGTCAAAATTGCAGAAGCTTTACAGGATGTACTACAGACTGACTTACAAGGTGGTCATGCTTCGTCAATTGTCAAAATGATACTGTTACTAGCAACCGAAACATGCGTGGAAGCTGGTGCTATAACCACTCAACGAGAGGGCTATGCCAAAATAAATAAACTATGCAATACTGGTGGATGGCAAGATGATACGTATTGTAATGCAGTCTTGTCCACTAGTCCTCTTCGATACACACACATTGTATTATATATTTGTACTCTTTTGAGAACCAATAAATTTGTTGATAAAACACCATTAGATAATTCAGTAGATTTAGAATTTATCGCCAAGTCATGTTTGTTAATGTATATGCTTGTTCTTTTACGCCTTGGTTTTTATTTAATAACTTTTATGCATTCACCAAAAGATCGTTTACCATTAGAATATCTTGTTTTTAGTGTTATACTGTATGTATACAATGATTATATTTTAATCTGTGGTCAATACTTGTCAGAAAACACAAGGACATTTTATACTAGTGCCATTAAACAAATAAAACATCATTACCTAAACCCCAGCAAAGGTTACTTGATTAATTTATCATCCGTCTTGCCATATTCTTTAGCTGACTATTTAGATCAAGATTACATTCATGTCATTACTAGATGTATTCGAATGAATTATGTCATGAATAATGAACAAGCTCTCGCAAATAAATCTGAACCTGCCGTAAATGAAAATAAAAATGATAGTTTACATTGTTTAAGCAATTTAAAGTTTAAGAAGTATTTTGATATTACTTCTTCTGGAATTAAAATGTATGTACGACGCCATTTTAATAAATTTATTAGAGAAATGTCTGAAACACAGATATGCAAAATTGTTAATATTGGAACTACCGCCATTCGACAAACTGCAAAAACCGTCCAAAAGGCACATAACCGAGCATGTTATTTTAGTAATTCTATTTTTCTGCCAAATTATCCCCGAGTAGAACGCGCTGGAAAAGTCATTGCTGCACTTGTTGGCATAGCCTCGGTACCTACCGAAGCATTCGCGCTAGGTGTAAAGGCACTCTTTGTATATGCATTCCAGGCTAAAGATATAAATCCGTTTTTGAAATTTGAAGATGATGGTTCTTTGAATATCAGTCGACCTGCTTCCACTGGGAAATTGATTAGAGTGCGGAATTCGGATGGAACATTTGATGTCATTTATCGTTATCATCCATTACCTCGAGTTCCATTACAAGATTTTTCAACACATTTGACAGGTGGGTCAAATTCTAAACAACAAGATGCCGTCTCCATGCAGGATATTCTGTCAATGTTAAAACAGGGATTCGTAGTAGAAGAATTACCTATCGAAATACAAAACAATATGAAAACAAATGCAAAATCTACTGGCAAGACTTTTAATGACATACAATTGACAGGACTAGAAAATGTAACACAAGAAATAATTGCAGAGTTGGATGATCGACCTGAAAACTATGCATCATTGCAATTTGATGGAGATCAAGCTCGTCTGGTTTTGCCTGAAGTTGATTATCTTACACAAACATTGACTAGTACTCCAATGGTAAACTTGGAATCTGTCACAAATGACATTTCACAACCGCCCACAATGTCTGCACCATTGTCAGACAGCAACTATTACAAGTTGAAATCCCGGTTAGATGTAAATACACCACCTCTACCTGTTATCCTGCCTCGTCGTCGAAGCAAGACTCGTCGTCGTAGCAGCAAGACTAGGCGTCGAAGCATCAAATCTAGGCGTCGAAGCATCAAATCTAGGCGTCGTAGCAGCAAGACTCGTCGTCGCAGTAGCAAGACTCGGCGTCGTAGCATCAAATCTAGGCGTCGTTAATACTAGATAATGACTCTTTTACATTCTGCACAACTAGAATTAGACAAATAACAAATACACTTACCAAGAAAACCATGGACTCAAACTAGTTTTTGACACAGCACGGGTTCGAACCCGTAGCTATCCAGTACTCTGTCAATTTTATCGATAAAAAATGTCCAGAGTTTGGCAATATTTATCGATAAAATTTATTGTGCATCTTCTTCATGTTGACAAATCTCTTGCAGATATGTAATCATTTCTGGGTCTACATGAAAACGCCAATGACGATACTGTGTAATGGTATGAGCACAACATTTGGCTTGCATTGTTTCGTAAACATACTTGGCAATTTCCAAATTTCCACTTATAGCTGCTGTAACCATAATATCGTCGGATGGCTTGGCTTTCATTGTTTCATGCACATATTGTATGATATTCAAATTCCTAGTCATTACAGCATATTCCATAGTTTTATGATCTGTTTTGGCATTCATCTTTTCATACATAAACTTGAGTAATTGTAGGTTAGATTTCACAAATGCATTAAACCCAAGAGTCAGTGATATTTCAAATGCACTATTTCTCCTTTCATAAAGATACTTGCCCAATTCAAAATCAATGTTCCATGTAAATGCAGATTTCATACATTCACAATCAATTTCTACTCCACCAATTTCATGTATATACTTGACCTTATCAAATCGTCCGAACTCGATAGCTTTAATCAACAATCGTTTCTTACACTTGACTTTACCAACTTGATGAAGGTATTCGACAATGTCTAAATCTCCAAACAAAATGGCTTCTTCCAGCATCTCTTTCGAACATTTGCTATATTGATTAAGATACTTGATAATTTCCACACTACCTTTTTCACCAGCAGCCTTCATCATTATCTTTTTAGACAATATTTGGTCTTTATAAAGATGCTTGAACATTTCCGAATTTCCTTTTTTAATCGCTTCATATATTTTCATAAACATTTGTTTACTATATATCTGTAGCTTCCTCTTGATAATGGAACGCCTCGCCCAATTCTTGTCAATGACTCTATTAAAACCTTTGAAAGATCTTCCATTGTGTTTTGACAATATTCTCTTTTCAATAACATCATTGGTCAAATAAACTGGTTGACCTATTATTTTTCTCTTTGAAAATGGGAATACTGTATCTAGGTCATGCTTCATTGCACCAACATAAGAACCTACCTCGATTATATCTTCAATAAAAATACGACTACTAATCTCAGCTAATAAAGTATCCAATATCCGAGATAAATCGCTCTTACTATAGTAGTTGTTTGCCAAAACTAAAATAGCAGGTTCCGGATTAACAGGAATAGGTTGATTAACAATATATTTTACAATTCGATGCATAGATTGTACATTTCTTGCAAAAATAACCATTCTTTTTCTTTTCAAATATTCCAACTTGATTTGATTACTGGCATATCGTGCGCACGGAAACCACTTTTTCAAATCTTGTGTTTCAACAAATGGTAGAGTAGCACAAAAAATATCGAAATTGAGAGGATGTTTCATTTTGAATGTAATATGTCACGTTACCACTGGTAACTTGCTATAAATGATCTTATACCTTTATCGATACACTATACCTGTCTTGATTTATCGATAAAAAAAGACTACTGTCGCGTAACCAATGGCATTTTTATTAAAACTAGTGTCGCGTAACCAGTTCCAACAGCCTTAATCTGACCTGAGAGGAAAATTGGAGCAGAAAAGACAGACATCGGAAGGCTATAATACACAATCAATTCAATGTCGTTAAAAGTTTACATCTGCTGCCACAAATAGTGTGCGCGACGCTACGCGACATTCCCTAGACAAATTCGCAAAGTCCTTCACAGTCGCACAGCACAGAGTTAATCCAAAGAATACGACAGAATAGGCGACTGAGATACTCTGTACCATTACACCACTTCTTCCATATTGACTTGAAATATTCCTCGGGTTTTCCGAAATGCCGCGCTGTCATCGGAAGGATCTTTTTTTCGAGCAGAAAGCGCAAGACCGGATCATTTGTCGCACCAATGTACGCGCTACCGGACGGACACGAGAGCAGTTTGACGACCTTATTGGCGCGTGGCAATGACTCGTCCTCTATTATCGCCAGAGTGAATTTTGCCTCGTTGAAATTGTCAGCAAGTTCACAATAAAAGTCCTCGTCGTAGTCGTTCATGGAGCCCAACTTTTTCAAGGCTTCCTCGCACATTCGCAAGAAATTACGAATCGCGTCCGAATGCGAGCGCAGGAGAGCCTCGCAAAACTCCTTATCTGACTCGGTGACTTTTACAAAGCAGTCCGCCATGTCAGACAATGTACTGTATGCAAGGGGGATAAGGGGCGGCAGGGATAAGGGGGAGTTGTCTTATCGTACCTTCATAACCGACTTTGACCTTTTCTAGCATTCTGTCGCACTGCGTTACCAAAATGTTGTCGCGCCAGTCGGTGGGAGACGGGGATGCGGACCGCTCCTCTACCAAACCATTGCTGTGGCGATGGAAAGCCTCTCGCTCGCAGACCGACTTTTCGCCTGTGGTTACTGAAATTTCGGCTTCCTGAGCAACCGCCGAATCAGTGCCACTTGCACAAGTTGTCGTATCGGCGGTCTGCAGACGCGGTGTCCATTGTTCATCGGTCATGGTACACTCAACCTAAATTGAGGAGACGATGTGGCAATCGCGAGTTCATATGACGCGGATGCTATGATAGGGCATTTTTTATCGATAAAATTTAGCATCTTTAAAGCGACTTTTTATCGATAAAAAAAATGAAAGACGACTGTCGCGTAACCAGTGGCATTTTTATCGATAAAAGTCACTGTAAAGGCAGAGAATGCAGAGTAGCATAGTGAAGTCGACAAGTCTTGGCATTTTTTATCGATAAAAGTAACAAGGCAGATAAATATAGAGTACTTATTGACAAGTCTTGGCTATATTTTTATCGATAAAAGTCACTGTAAAGGCAGAGAATGCAGAGTAGCATAGTGAAGTCGACAAGTCTTGGCATATTTTTATCGATAAAAATCACTGTAAAGGCAGAGTAGTATAGTGAAGTCGACAAGTCTTGGCATATTTTTATCGATAAAAATCACTGTAAAGGCAGAGTAGTATAGTAAAGTCGGCAAGTCTTGGCATATTTTTATCGATAAAAATCACTGTAAAGGCAGAGTAGTATAGTAAAGTCGACAAGTCTTGGCATTTTTTTATCGATAAAAGTCACTGTAAAGAATGCAGAGAAAAACAAGTCTTGCTAAATTATCAATAAAAGTTAGCATTTTTATCGATAAAATCGTCAATACAAATTCTTCTTAATTCTTACAAATTTCAGTTAATGGTTCAAGTGTCACGAGAAGAAAAGGCAATACTGCAGAGTATGGCTCAGCAAGCCACCCAATTGAGTAAATCAGTGTTTCAACGATACTTTAGACCAGAATTCAGAGTACTATTACAAGAAAACCGCAAGATAAAGTTTAATGTACATGTACCGAAACCCGAGGAACTTGAAATGGGAAAATGTAATTTCCCACCTGAATTGACTTTACGTACATGCAAGACAGAAATCAAGCCGTGTAGAGTCTTGTCTAGATGTAAGAATTCTAGACGATATTTTTGTGTTCACCATGAACATTTTGCTCACTTGCATAATTTACCAGTGTTTGCTGAACCAGTGTTTGCTGCTTCAAGTATAGAAGATGACCTATTATAATTTTTTCCAATAAATTACTTGATACTACTCCACGAGTACATTTCAAGACTTGGTTCAGTGCTTCTATTTTGATAGTTTTCAATTCAAGGATGCTTTTTATACATGATACTGTATCTGGTTTATTTTTTATGACTTGACAACAAATTTCCAAACCCCGTAGCCAATTTTCTTGTAGAGCATGTTGTAATGAAAAGAGAAACCATTCATGTGCGTGTTTTGGATCTGTCAACAATTTTTTTAGAGCATGAACAGCAAATTCGTCTTGAATCTTGTCCAATTTATTCATGATAAATACAATTGCATCATCCCTTATATTCTGAACTGCAGATTCATTTCCTTTTAATGACGTTATTATATTTTTCACTGTGAATGATTCAAGTGATTTAGTAAATGTACGTCTAAAAGGAACTTTGCAAAGAGGACACGATTTTAATTTATTTGAACATGTAAAACATAAAGTGTGACCACATGTCAATGTAATGGGTTTCTCAAATATTTCCCAACATACTGCACATTTAACATCTTGCAAAATTAATGTACTTGTTTTATCAATAATCTTGGATAGTACATTCAATTTAGTATCAATGTAGTCATCAAAGACTGACTGTTCTTGAAAAATTATACACAATTCCAACGGTTTAATTGAACATGGTAATAATTCAAATAAAAGATTTATAAATTTTTTAATTGTATCATTGTTACACTTGATTACAATAGGATCAACAGATTTTAAAAATAATAGTAATTCCGGTTCAGTCAAGTGTTTACAAAATCTGAAAAGTCGATCTCTCAACATGAACTTTGTTTTTGTAAAACATTTATTTATAAATAATGACCCTAATTGTTCGAGGTCTTGTGTATCGTACACGAATTCCTTTTTACATGACATGCAACACAAGCAATCATTATTCAAAATGTCCAATTCAGTTTGACAACAATTCATATTTATATTACTCGGTATAATGATGTTTATGCAGCATATCTTGGCAAATATATCGTAATGATACATAAATCTTCCTGACACAATACACTAAACTCACTAATGGACACTTGTTCTATGCCGTCTTCGATAAGCGACTGATGGTCAGTGGATGATGGTGAAAATGTTGGTAGGGACGTCCCTTAAAGTCACTCATTATGCTATGCCGAGAGTATCCGTAGTTTAACCCAAAAATGCTGTAGTTTTATCGATAAAAATGCCAAGATATGGTGACACTAGTAACATTTTTGTGTGTTTGGGTGAGGTTTTTTTCGAAAATTTATCAAGTAAGAGAACATTGATAAAAATGGCAATGTAAGGAGAGGAGTGGTACAACTTTTTAATCACAACTAGTAAAATGGATGAACATGATACAGAGGATTTAGAGTTTTTAACAAAATACATGAATCAAAAAGATTTTTCAACTCCTCCAGAAAAACCTAAAGATTTCCAATCCGAGTATCTATCAGCTCCTATATCTCCAACTGATAAGAAGCGTGTCAGGGCACTGTGGTATAATATTTTTAATGATCAAGACTTGAGACAAGATTTCAAGAAAATTGCAATAATAGGCAAGGCAATGTTCAATGTCGAACACGTGTTTATCAATATAGTGGATGATACTCATGTTATACCATTAGAATCAAGTGGATATAAGATTAACAAGGTGAATCGTGATATATCATTTTGTGGTCATGCAATTCTGGGTACAGCTCCAATGATAATAAATGATGCTCAAGAAGACTGGAGGTTCAAGGGAAATCCTTTTATAACATCAATGTTAAAGTTGAGATTTTATGCGGGTAATCCGATTGTAATGAATCCGCCTATCCAAGATGATTATTCCAAAACTACATCAGAACAATATTCAATTGGGACAATTTGTCTTTTAGATACGAATCCCAAGGAATTAACTAGTGATGAAATCGATAAACTATACTTATTAACGGGATGCGTGGCAGATGTAATTGCAAAACATTTCTTTAGATTAAAGGTGAATCAGCGAAATCACATGTCATCATGTTTGGTGAAATATTTGGAGAATGTTTCCAAATTAGAGAAAATTGAAGATGTTATTGTATATTCAAAGGAAAGCTTACAACAAGCACTCTTAGCAGAATTGGTGTCTATAAGATTATTAGATGGTTCAGACCAACCACTGATTTGGAAAGACAAGGTTGTACCTATAACTTTTGATAATCCGATATGGAATTCTGAAGACTATTCGGCGAGTGCAATTATTGTAGAATTTAGTGTTAAATCAAGTATAGATAATGAAGAACAATCGTATAGGATAATTGTATATATTGATAAAAAGGAGCACGTGTTTGATATATACGATGTTCATTATGTTATAAATTTTGCCCAAGTGATTATCAAAAGTATACAAGATCATGTCATTAGATTTATAAACGAGGCAAAAACCACTTTTATTGAATTGATTTCGCATGAATTGCGTACTCCGTTACATAACATTTTGTCAAGTACTGAATTATTGTTGGAAGAAGATTTACAATCATCTACCAAAGCCTTGGCTAATATGATTCAAGCTGGAGGTAAAAATTTAATAAATGTTATAAATTCATTGATTGATTTTAATAAATGGGAAAATACACAAGTGCAGGTTATCAAAGAACCCTTTAACGTATTTGATATGATTCAAGATATTGCCGACTCGGTAATGCTGAAATTGAATGAAGATTGTGAATTAATTATAAAAATAGAAACCATGTTGGAACAGGTGATTGCAGATGTTAATTTGATTCGACAAATTTTATTAAATTTGACAGACAATGCAATAAAATTTACATTACGAGGAAAAGTTGTTATTCAAGTAAAGGAACTAGTCGTAGAAGACAAGACGTACTTGATTTTTTCTATCATTGACACAGGCAAAGGAATGTCAGAGAGATTTATAAATGAAAAACTTTTTAAACCGTTTACAAAAGAAGATTCATTTACGCAAGGTATAGGACTTGGATTGGCTATATCAAAGCATCTTGCAAATGTCCAAGAAGCTATTTTGAGTGTTGATTATTCAGAGGTTGGCAAAGGTACAAGCATACGTTTACAAGTACAAGTAGAACCCGATACAACATGGGAGAGTTATAATAATGAAAAATACAATTGGAAAGTACTCGTACAAAAAACTTCAGAATTTTTGGATTCTGTGGTTTATCTCTTCAATGAATATTGTGACATTAAGCAAAAAACAGAATTGGATGAATCAACCATAAAGTTGATAGACTACAACGTTGCAAGTGAAGAAGATTTGACGCATGCAACAAACAACTTTGTTTGTATATTTTGTAAACCACATCAGCTTTTGCTCTTACCAGAAATGTTCCATAATAATCCGAGACATGTCATTTCCACTAAACCGATTGGTTCAAGCAAGATACGAGAAATAATTAATACAATTGATCATCAAAAGGAAATCGTTACACATAAAAGTACTCTAGAAATTAAAGTGTTGATTGTAGATGACAATGCAATCAACCGTAACATGTTGGCAATATATTGTAAAAAACGAAAAATTTTGTACGATGTAGCTTCTGACGGTAATGAAGCCTTTTATAAATTCCAATTAAATACATATGATATTGTTTTCATGGACATTCAGATGCCTAATATGAATGGTATTGAAGCAGTTCGATTAATTAGGAATTATGAAGCACAAAAACATTATAAAAATAATTGTTTGATAATCATGCTATCTGCTTTGAATAATGACGGCACTAAAAGTGAATGTTTTGAAAATGGCGCTTCATCATTTTACACTAAACCGGTATCATTGCGCGTCTTGGACAAGATTATAGAGAATCTCAAATAAAATGTTCCAGTAATGATTTGTCAACTTTACGACTTTTATCGATAAAAATGTTGAACAAACTTTGATTCGTCGCCTTTACTACGTTAAAGCTACTTTTATCGATAAAAATGTTTGACCAAACTTTGATTCGTCGCTTTACTACGTTACGTTACGTTACGTTAAGCTACTTTTATCGATAACAAATCATGTCAATGACAATGGTCGCCAAGGCTCGATGTAGACTCCATGCTAAACAAATTTTATCGATAAAAAATAGTTTACTTATCTACAAGAAAAATCCTTGTACGGGTAATCAAATTGAAAATGTATCATCATAATGTGGGTATAAGAGATTGCGACTGGTGTGGAGAGCAGCGACAAGCCGATAGCAAAATGTTTGATCGAGAAATAGTCATTCTCCAAGAAATCGCGAAAAATATTGACAGCAATAACTTGAACAGTGTTCGTCCTTATATGAATCAAGGAACATTGCTTTCAACGGGGTTTTATTTTTGGAATCGTAAAAAGCTAGGTGACATGACAGCCATGCTAGGAGCAATAATTTCCACGGAACTTGTTTTGTTTACGAGTAAAAAATATCCCAAGAATACAAGCATTTCCATACTTGTTCCTATTGGATTGCATGTTATTTTGAACCATGGTCATTTGTTCTTCACGGCATGTAAATTGTACAAGAGCTATCTCAAGCCTGTATTGAAACGACTCGTTGGCTTTAGACAAGAAACTGACGAAGAACAGTTGACGTCCTTTCGAGAAGAAGAACAGTCGATAAAAGACTGTATAAAAGCGTTGGAGCGTAAAATCGATCGTGTGGTAATCGAGTTTGACATGTTGGTTGTTAAGCCTTGACTGTGAATATTTTTTATCGATAAAAGTCACTGTAAAGGCAGAGAATGCATAGTGTTGACTAGATTTTTATCGATAAAAGTCACTGTAAAGGCGTAGAATGTCTAGTTTTGGCTAAATTTTATCGATAAAAGTCACTGTAAAGGCGTAGAATGTCTAGTTTTGGCTAAATTTTATCGATAAAAAGTCACTGTAAAGGCAGAGAATGCATAGTGTTGACTAGATTTTTATCGATAAAAGTCACTGTAAAGGCGTAGAA
>WXYE02133157.1:0-18538 GCA_011319275.2 Echinosphaeria canescens | reverse complement strand
GACTCAAGACGCGAGGCGCGTTAGCCAGACTCCATGACCCTCCCCATGATCATCGGAAACTGGAAGATGAACGGCCTGGGCGCCAGCCTGGGCGAGGCGACGGGGCTCGCCGAAGCCCTGCGCGAACAACCGGCGACGGGCCGCGTCGGGCTCTGCGCCCCGGCCACGCTGGTCGAACGCATGGCCAAGGCCCTGGCCGGATCGGCGGTCGAGGTCGGCGGCGAGGACTGCCACCCGTTGCAGTCGGGCGCATACACCGGCGACGTCTCGGCCGAAATGCTGAAGGACGCCGGGGCCGGCCTTGTGATCCTCGGCCACTCCGAGCGCCGCGAGCGGCACCACGAGACCGACGCCCTGGTCGCGGCCAAGGTCGAGGCGGCGCTGGCCGCCGGCCTTGAGCCCATCGTCTGCATCGGCGAGACGCTGGAGCAGCGAAAGGCCGGCCTGGCGGTCTCGACGGTCTGCGCCCAGGCGACCGGCTCTCTGCCGACCCTACTGCAGGGCAAGGCCTTCGCCGTGGCCTATGAACCGGTCTGGGCCATCGGCTCGGGCCTGACCCCGACGCTGGAGGAGATCGCTGAAATCCACCTGGCGATCCGTGACTGCCTGGTCCAGTCCTTCGGCGACCGGCTCGCGACCGCGCACTTTGCCGGCCTGGAGCCACTTATAAAGCGTGCTCGGAGTCGTCTTCAAGAACTGAACGGCTTCATCAAAATCAAGGTATTGGCTGTTTTTCATATATCCATTATTATCTTTTATTATCCAATATCAACATTAATTATCCATTATTGGCTTTTGGTCGTGGTTAAAGCCGAAACCCAAGCCTCAGAAATTTTATTTGACTGAGTATAAGCTTATTGAGTATTTACTTATCCAAATGGAACGCATCACAAGACAAGAGCAAAAAGAGAAAACACGCGCAGGCTTGGTACATCAAGCAGAGAAACTCTTTGCCCTCAGAGGAATCACCCACACAACAACGGCTGATATTACTAAAGCATTGAAAGTTTCGCACGGCACCCTCTTCGTTCATTTTCCAACACGGGACGAACTTATAAAATCGGTTGTCGATGATTTTGGAGAAAGGCTCTCCGCAGCTTTAGGGCAAAAAATTTCAAGCGAGCTTAGCCTCAAAGATTTATTGCGTGCTCATATTTCAGTTTTATCTGATTTCGAAGATTTTTATATGCGACTCATTTCAGAATCGCAGATTTTACCAGCTCACATCCGCAGTATTATCTATGCGATCAATGCTTCACTGTCCTATCGATTTTACCGAGCCGCTCAAGTTGAGATGGAAAGCGGTGAACTGAAGAAAATGAGCCAAGTGCATTTTTTCAATTCCTGGATGGGACTGTTACATTACTACATTCTCAATAGAGATCTCTTCTCAGATAAAGCTCCGATTCTAAAAGAAGTCGGCCCCGATCTCATCAAACACTTTTTATTTTTAATTCAAAAATAACTAAAGGAGATATCAATGAAACAGAAATGTGAATCTTGCAATTCCTGCGGAATGCCTCTCGAAAATCAAGAAGACTTTGCCATGGGTGACATCAGCAGTATCTACTGCAAATATTGCGTGAATGAAGAAGGCCTTCTCTTACCCTACCAGACAGTTTTGGAAAGCAATGCTCATTACTATAAAGAATCTCAAGGTCTGACAGAGCAAGCCGCAACGAAGATGGCTCAGGATCTACTAAAATCAATGCCCGCGTGGAAAAACACAGGAGCATAGATGGCAGCACCTAAGAAAAGTAAAACATTTTGTACTGTTTGCCCTACCTGGGAAATTAAAAATCCCGATCGCTGCTCAAACACGGTAAAAAAAGGTACGAAAATTATCTATTTTTGTACGAAAAAGTGCAAAGAGCGCTATTCGAAATCACCCGAAAAATTTTCGTGAACTGCAATAGCAATATTCACCCACTTTGAAAGTAACTTTGTAGAGGTCCTATGTTCAAAAAGCAGACGAGCGAAAAAATTATCAAATGGGTCAGAACTAATAACTTCGAACAACTCGGAGCATATCTCGTCAGCGGCAGCGTCCATGGAAAACCTGGAGTCCCCGTCGCCGAACTCAATCGAATTGCAACCATATTGCAGCAAGAGCTTTCCGATGAAGAACAATATAAAATTGCAAAGAAACTGTTGAAGCGCAAAGAGTATACGTGTCGTAATTTAGGCACTCAATTTATTGTCAGTGGATGGCCTCAACATGCTGACGTAGAAGCTTATGCTAAACAGGCCGCCAACGATGATGACTGGATCGTCAGAGAGTACGCTGCTGCTATATTCGCAAAGCTACTACAAAAGGATTTCTCTCACTTCTCAAAACTGTTTCTAAAATGGGTCAAGTCAGAATCCACAAATATCAAACGAGCCATCGCCCTCGCGATCAAATATGATGCATCATCTGTCGAAACCAAGAAGCTCAAAATATATTTAGCTTTAATTGAGCCCCTGATGTCAGAAGAAGCTGAATATATACGTAAGAACGTTGGCCCATTTGCAATTGGTGACGGCTTACTCTCACGCTTTCCAGGAGCAATCATAAAGTCTTGCCACGCTTGGATCCGATCAGAAAACGAATACGTCAGATGGAATACAGCCATGATTTTCACAGCGGCAGCCGCCAGAAAATTTGCTCCTGAAGCAAAGCCCATTTTGCAGAAACTCGCCAAAGACGAAGTGCCATTGGTTAGCAGAGCCGCAAAGAGAGCATTGAAGAATATTGAAGGTCAGTGATGAGGCAGATCCTACTGAGTGGGGTCTGTCTCCCAATCCAAATAGGGCGACTTACCAAATCTTGGTGGATAAAGAGCCATCGCTGACTTGTGAAAACGAAATCCCAATTTATGATAAAACGCTTCGTTACCAAATGTAGAGGTGAGGTGAATGCAGGTGTCAGGAGCTTTATCGATCAAAGCTTGCATAATTTTTCGTCCCAAGTCTTTCTTCTGAAATTCTGGATCTACAACAACATCAAAAATACCAGAGTACATTTCAAAGTCGGTGATCATTCGACCGATAGCCACAAGACGGTCGCCACTCCACAAAGAAGCAACAACTTGGCTATTTAAAAAGGCTTGATTCACCCGCGGAGAAAACTGCTCGCTCCGCTTCATTTCAGTTTTATTGAAAACATCCAACATTGGCTGAAGCCACTCTGGTTTGTAACCGTACTGCAGTCGAAATTCTTGATGAGACCTAGTGCTCCCACTTAAACCAAAGTCATAATCAAAGGCTTGCCCTTGGTAATAACCATCGTGTGTTCGTACTGAGCCGTAAAGATTCCGGGATTGGTGGCCAATGTCCAACCGTCGCCGGTATCAAAAACTTCGCGTGCGCCTGAAGAGATAAAAGGCTCAATGGTGATCACTTGATTTTCTTTCAAGATGCGTTTGTCTTTCTTGTCGTAAAAGCCGGCGATAAAACCAGGCTCTTCGTGCAAGGCACGGCCGACACCATGGCTGCCAAGATTTTCGATCACGGTGAATCCGCTCTCGATGGCTTCCGATTCAATGGCGTGACCGATGCGATTGAGTCTGGCGCCGGCGCGGGCTTCGAGCATGGCTCTTTCGAGAGCTCTTTTTGCGGCCGCACAGATTTCGATATGCAGTTTCTTACCGGGAGGCACAATGGATGATCCACCCGTATCGGCGAAATAGCCTCCGAGTTCGGCAGAGACATCGATATTCACGAGATCTCCGGCTTTAATAACTTTAGCTCCTGGAATGCCGTGGGCGGCTTCTTCATTCACGCTGATACAAGTGAAGCCCGGAAAATTATAGGTCAATTGCGGAGCTGATCTAGCCCCGTGCAAATTCAGGAAAGCTCCACCAATGGCATCGAGTTCCCCCGTTGTGATTCCCGGTTCAAGTTTGGATTGCATATGTTGCAAACAACGAGCAACCACGCGGCCGATGGCGCGCAAACCTTCTAAATCTTTTTCTGAATTGATCGACATGAAAACTCCTGATTTGAGGGACGAAAAGATCTCTTCGCCTCAATAAATTATACACTTAAATTAGGGGCAGAAGGCCGAGTATTCAAGCTTTCCACCCAAACTCTACCATAGCATAGAAATTTTATGGGGTCCGTTCGTATTCGCGGCTTTAACACCCAGCCATTTGCTGCAATAGAAGCAAGACTCACGAACTGTCCTATGCTAAACTCACCTCACTATGGAACAAAATCCCTATATCGCTATGCTTTACGGTTCGCACAAAAGTCTCGCCATTAGTAAAATGATGGCCGTTAACGCCGAATGGGCTCACCTTGTGAGTCATCACGCTTTTAGCGAGCGCTATTGGGGAAAGACTTGGCAAAACAATAATTACGCCATGACCGACAAAGAGGTCATCACTCTGAGTGCGCTGATTTCATCAGGCCTTTCGAACCAAACAGCTTTGCATATTCACGGTTTTCTGGGCAGTGGAGGCACTCTGCAAGAGCTCGCCGCCCTGATGCACGCCGCCTGGAGCCCCCGCGGAGCCGCCATCGATCCGCAATTTATAGAGCGCATGTCTTCCGAGCTTTCTAAGGAACCTGGCATCGAGCAATTCATTGCAGACCTGCGTAATCAAGATCTTCCTTTGTGTGGCCTCGATGTTCCGTCCCCACTCGCCGGCTTTACGCGATTGCAGCTTTCCGAATTGGTCTCCACACTCTCTGCCGGCAAAGCCGAGTGGGCTCAATTGACACATCTGATGAAGGCCGCCCAAGAGCGTGGAACCACGGTGCAAGAAATCGAATTGATTCTGCGTCACGCTGAAATTTATCTCGGCGAGTCCGCCGCGATTGAAGGGGCCCAAGCCTGGAATGAAATCACGGTTTCTAACGATGGTGACCTCAAAAGAATGTACATTGATAATGTTCACACCTACTACGCAGACACTCAATTTTATGAATGGATTCCGGCGGCCGAAGAAGATCCCGCATTCAAGCCTCTCTTTGATATGTCGTTGGCACTGGCCTCGGATCGCGTAGAGAAAATAAAAACCAATATCGAAGAGTATATCAGCCTCAATCGAGGGATTGATTCGAAGGACTATAATAAAATTGCTTTCGTCGTTACAAAGTCGACTCAATACCGACCCGGGTCTTTGGATGTCGTCAAAAATTTCTTACGCAGCCTTGCGGATGATATAACAAAACCAGCACAGATCCGTACAACAGCTAGCAACGTGCTATCATTGACAGAGACCATTGGGCAAAACGCTATTCGCTTCAGCTACGGTCACATCGATCGCTTTTCCCTCGGAGAACTTGTTGCCTTAGCTGCTGCTTTGGCGAATTGCCACACTTGTCCCAATGACTTTCAAGCGGAATTGAAACGCTCGATCGAGCGCGGCCTCGATGATGCTACTTTTCAACGGCTCGCCAATCGAGCCACTCGTATTGTTGGATATCCTGTGGCAATGAATGCATACTTAGCTTATGCACAAGCCAAACTTGGGCTCAGCAAATAGTTAAGAGCTGCCGATAAAAAACGGCAGCTCAACGATCATTGAATTTTCAGAATAAATATTTATCGTACGGTCTTGAGGCTATTCATTTGCTTTTGATATTGCCCTGGTCGGCATTCAAGAATGCGTTTGAACGCCACACTAAAAGCACTTTCTGATTCGTAGCCAATCGCATTGGCGACCGATGCCACCGTATGACCATTCGTCTGTAAAAGATCGCAAGCAATCTGCATCCGCCAGTTGGTCAAATAATCCAGAGGAGAAATCCCCGCTTTCTTTCGAAAAGCCAAGGCAAAACCCGAACGCGAAAGCCCCGCAATTTTCGCGAGGCTATCTAAAGACCAAGGATGCTGATACTGCGAGTGCATCACTTCAAATACCTTCGATAATTGCGGATCCGAAACTGCAAACAACCAATTCTGTTGCGCCTTGGTCGCTGATCCCAAATAAATACGCAAGATCTGCAAAAGCATGATCGGGGTCAGATGATTCAAAATCAAAGCACGTCCCGGATTTTTACCGAAGAACTCGGCCTTAAAGCGCTCGAGACTCCAGCGCAAAACGGCCGCCTGATCCGAGTGCCCCGCAACGTGAATGTACGGAGGCAACCCATCGAATAAAATATTGGGCAAATGACCTTCAAACTCAAAATGAGTACCGAGCGAAAGAAATTCTCCGCCGCCATTGATGGTCATCACTCCGTTGCGCTTCATCAGCAAAAGATCTTCCATCTTGATTTTCTTTTTCAGACTGAGATCCGTACCCACGGTTAAAGCTTTCTTACCGGTCATCAAGACACAGTCACCGGCCTTCACATGAAGAGGCTTCGATTTACCTTCACCCACAATATAACGTTCGCCTTCTAAAACGACTTGCAGCTTGAAGCCCGCGAACGTGGGATATTCCACGGCCCACTTACCCGCGGCATCAAAAGCCCCCGCCGAAGACGATTTCAGGCGCATTTTCATTAAAGCATCGGAGAGTGCATCAGATTCCATGGACTAGATTATATCGCATAAATTATGGATTTGTAAGCATAGAAAGGCTAGTTTCCCGCTGCTATTCTAGATTATATAAAAGTATTCAAATTTGGAATCTCATAAGGAGTCACACTATGAAAGTATTTGTCACGGGCGCCACTGGATTTATTGGCTCACGTATCGTCAAAGAATTGCTTCAAGCGGGTCATCAAGTCACAGGACTCACTCGCTCAGATGAAGGAGCTCAAGCTCTCACCGCCGTCGGCGCCAAGGTTCACCGCGGAACTCTCGAAGAACCCGAAACTCTTCGCACCGGAGCCTCACAAGCAGACGGAGTCATCCACTGCGCCTTCGATCACGACTTCTCAAGATTTGCTGCCAATTGCGAAAAAGATGAGCGCGTGATCAAAGCCATGGCCGATGCTCTTGTCGGCACCAATCGTCCTTTGATTATTACATCAGGGGTCGGCATGGGCAGCAATGGCCCTGGCCAACTTGCAACCGAAAATACTTTCGACGATCATCATCCCAATCCACGTAAAATATCAGAGTATGCCGGCATGGCTGCTCTCGAGCGTGGAGTGAATGTGTCTGTCGTTCGCCTACCCCAAGTTCATGACACTCTCAAGCAGGGCTTGATCACACCTTTGATTCAGCATGCCCGCGAAAAGAAAGTTTCGGCTTATGTGGGTGAAGGTAGTAACCGTTGGTCAGCGGCCCATGTTCTTGACGTGGCTCACCTCTACAAACTCGCTCTAGAAAAAGCAGAGAAAGGCAGCCGCTACAATGCCGTCGCCGAAGAGGGCGTTTCGATGCGAGATATCGCCGAAACCATCGGGGCTGGTTTGAAAATCCCGACTGTCAGTCTTTCACAAAAAGAGGCCGAGGCTCACTTCGGCTGGCTCTTTATGTTTGCGGGCTTGGATCTACAGGCTTCCAGTGCAAAGACTCGCAAAGTGTTGAACTGGAATCCGACAGGCCCCGATTTGATCACGGACTTGAAGAAAATGGACTATTCGAAAATTTGATCTTTTAGAGCCTAGTGGCTGAAGATAACTATTCAGACAAGTAAGTCGAATCTTCGTAACGCACTTCCGCGCGGAAGTGCGTTGGCAAGAGCGCAGTCTCAAGTGGTTCTTCATATTTTCTCAATACTTCGATGCTTATCTAAGCGTCTGAATTTCCACGGGAACCCCCTGCTCTAGACAGATTCGGACATTGGGTGTATGATCTCACCTATGACGACTTCAAAAACAGTTCGTTTAACGGACAAACAATTTGAACAGATTGGAAAGGCTCTCGCAGAGCCCCGTCGTTATATGATTTTGAAACAGATCGGCGCCTGCAAGAACGCCAACTCGATGGCTTGCAGTGCCCTTCAAGAAGAGCACGAGATCAGTGCCGCTACTTTGTCCCACCATATTAAAGAGCTCGAAAACGCGGGCCTGGTTGAGATCATCCGCGAGGGCAAATTTATGCGCCTCACGGTCCAACGAGACGTCTTGCACGCTTATCTAGACAAGCTTTCGAAAATTTAAAAGCTTCCTCGCCCCCCATGATTTAAAGGCATTCTTCAGATCATTTTTAAGGACTTTGAGGCCCACAATCGCCCTAGGTCCATCCTATTCGCTTTAAAAGCGAATTTATGACATTTCGATAATTATCTAAGCGTCGTATTGACAAAAATTATTTCATTTCGATATTTGTCTAAGTGTCGAATCATAAATTCCGGTAGACCCGGACCTTGAATGGAGTTTTAAAGTGAAAAAGTTAGCTGGCAAAGTAGCGATCGTGACTGGAGCATCTAAAGGTATCGGGGCCGCCATCGCCAAAGAATACGCGGCCAATGGAGCCTCTGTCGTCGTCAACTATTCCTCAAGCAAAGAAGACGCCGATAAAGTCATTAAAGAAATCGTCTCTAAAGATGGCAAAGCCATCGCCGTTCAAGGCAGTGTCGCCAACGCGAGCGACGTCAAAAGAATTTTCGAAGAAACCAAAAAAGCTTTCGGCTCATTGGATGTTTTAGTGAATAATGCCGGCATCTACAAATTCGGCACCATCGAAGAAGTGAACGAAGAAGAATTCCACCGTCAATTTAATACCAACGTTTTGGGCGTGCTCTTAACCGCGCGCGAAGCGGTGAAGTATTTCTCCTCTGAAGGCGGAAGCATCATCAACGTCAGTTCTGTCGTAAGTACCAGCCCTATGCCAGGCACCTCCATCTACGCCGCAACCAAAGGCGCCGTGGACACCATCACCATTGGCCTGGCGCGTGAACTCGCAGGCCGCAAAATCCGCGTGAACAATATCGCCCCGGGCGGAGTCGACACTGAAGGAGCTAAAACCCTCGGCATGATCGGAAGCGATATGGAAAAACAGATCGTGGCGCAAACTCCCCTCGGTCGCATCGGTCAACCAGAAGACATCGCGAAAATTGCTCTCTTTTTAGCTTCTGATGATTCAGGTTGGTTAACAGGTGAGCGCATTCAGGGCTCTGGCGGACTTCGTTAGTTTTTATCGCGATCTTTAACGAAAGGAGAGGTTTCAATGGAACATTTTAACAGCGAATATTTAGGTATTTTTTTGTTAGCTGGTTTTTCAGGTTTGGACCTCTTTAGGCGCGCCCTGGTTTGGGGCGCGAAGTCTTTCAAATGGAGTTCGTTATTAAGTCGTGCTCAGAAAGTGTGCTGTGAGAACAACTGACTTGTCTGAGCTCGCATTCGGGCAAGACGATTTAGCTTCCCAACAGAGTCTAGCCAGTATTGCCGACAGCCAGATCCTGACTTAAAATTTTATTGACCAAAATTCAAACACTTCCTCAAGCGAAGGAGAAAAAATTCGATGTCTACAATTGATCTTTTAAACTGGCGTTATGCTACCAAGAAAATGAATGGCCAAAAAATTCCGCAAGAAAAAGTCGACCGCATTCTCGAAGCCGCACGATTGGCTCCGACTTCTAGCGGACTTCAACAATTTGAAGTGATTGTTGTCACCAATCAAGAACTCAAAGATAAAATTCGCGCCATCTCTTGGAATCAATCGGTCGTCAGCGAGTGCTCTCACCTGCTTGTGTTTGCCGCTTGGGATAATTACACTCCGGAACGTATCAACGAAATGTTCGACCTCGTGAATGAAAAACGTGGATATATCAACGAAGGCTTTGAAAGCTACCGCAAAATGTTATTAGGGATGTACCCTCAACGTGATCCTGAATTAAACTTTGAACACGCAGCTCGCCAAGCTTATATTGGTTTTTCAATGGCGATGGTTCAAGCGGCCGAAGAAAAAGTCGACAGCACTCCGATGGAAGGCTTTGATCCCGCAGCACTCGATGAGTTGCTCGGACTTCGCGCTCTAGGTCTTCGCAGCGCTGTGATCTTGCCTATCGGATACCGCGCCGCTGAAGGCGACTGGCTTGATGGAAAAGTTAAAGTTCGCCGAAGCAAAGAAAAATTCATCCGCGAAATTAAATAAATTTTAGAGACGTATAAAAAAGGCCGGGCTTAGATTTTCAAAGCCCGGCCTTTTTATTTTAAGATCGCCCACAAGTGAATACTCTCTCCGACCTATAAATGAGCCGAAGAGAATCTCTGCAATCTAGAACACTACTTTTGCTGTTCCACCGTCCACGCGAAGGGCGGCTCCGTTGATCATCGAAGCACGCTCACTCGAAACAAAAACAACAAAATCGGCGACCTCATGGGTTTTTGCAAAACGTTGATTGATCGAAGAGGGCCTTGCTTCTTTGAAAAATTTCTCTTCGGTCATACCCAATTGACTCAAGAATGTCTCAACTCCATCTGAAAAAGTAGGACCTGGTAAAATAGAATTCACCGTAACACCAGTGCCTTTGCAGGTTTCAGCAGCACCACGAGCCACAGCCAACTGAGCCGTCTTCGACATTCCGTAGTGGACCATTTCCACCGGAATACTGATCGCCGATTCACTCGATATAAAAATCACGCGGCCCCAATTCTTTTTAATCATCTTCGGAAGATAGTGTTGGGTCAGGCGGGCTCCACTGAGCACATTCACTTCGAACATTCTTAACCAAGAATCGCGCGGAATATCTGCAAATTCTTCGGGCTTAAAGATTCCGGCGTTATTCACCAAAACATCCACATGGGGAATAGCTGCCTTAATCGCATCGATTCCGGCTTCGGTTCCGACATCGCCGACGGCTCCTCGAACTCCAGTGATGCCACGTGATTTCAATTCACCGATCGCTGTTTCAATCGAGGCCGGAGTGCGTCCGTTGATCCAAACTTGAGCCCCTTCTTTCGCAAAGGACTCTGCCATTGCGAGCCCGATTCCTTTCGTCGAACCCGTCACAAGAACAATTTTATCTTTTAACTGTAAATCCATGATGATTTCCTTTTCCAATTACTTCGTAGCTAATTGAGCTATTTTCTTACCAACACTATGTGCTGATTTTAGACTTTGTCTAGTGCCGTGGCGCCGTTTTTGAAGTTCGTTCGATGAAGAGCCTCACCAAAGCACCGAACATCAGACGAAATAGGGACCACCCGTCGGCTAGAAGCTCAACCTATTGCTTTTCATCACAACTTCCAATTTGCACTCTTTCATCTTGAAAAAATTTGGTTATTTACATTTACTTCAAACTGAAGTAATATGGGAGATTGAGTGGATGTCCTGACAAAGGTTTCAAGAGGCAGAAGCTTCGAGAGGCAACTGGAAAAAGTTCCCGACTTCATTAGAAAAAAAGTTATTTTCTGGATATTTTTAGTGGAATCGAAGGGCTTAAGCGAGGTCATGAAATCCCCCGGATTTCATGATGAACCTTTGAAGGGCCCACGCCGTGGGGAAAGATCCGTTCGTATGAACAAAGCATATCGTTTGATTTATCGCTCGATCGAAAATCGAGTGCATATCGAACTTTTGGAGGTGAATAAACATGAGTACTAAATCTTATTTCGAGAAACTAGAAAAGCAGTATGGAGTTCTAACTGTGGGTGGCCTCTTAAAGGCTTGGCGGGAAGGAGAAGAGCTCAGCCAAACTTCTTTCGCCAAAAAAATTGGTCTTTCTGTACAAAATTTAAATGACCTCGAAAAAGGACGAAGAATTCCATCTCCGACCAGAGCTTCACGTATCGCAAAGAAGCTGGGCCTGCCAGAGATGAGCATGATCGAGTTGGCACTTCGCGACTCTCTTATCAAAGAAGGATTTCATTACGACGTGAAGCTCAAGTCCGCTTAACGGGGCCTCCCAAACTCTGTTTTCTTCATTGAGACCTACTAGTAATATCGCTATGCTGATACGGCTCAATACCAAAAGAAAGAGAGTCTTATGAAAAACATCCTCTATGCCTTTTTGATTCTTTGTACTTATTCACCCGCTTTTGCAGCCGATAGCTCACCCATCGACATAGCCATCGCGAATGGTTCAAGACCGCCCGAAGACAAACAAGCAGACGAACGTCGCCATCCTCGCGAGCTGCTACAATTTGCGCAAATTAAATCCGGAGATACCGTCGTTGATATTCTGCCAGGCAAAGGGTATTTCACTCGTCTCTTTACGAGTCTTGTCGGTCCAAAAGGACATGTTGTCGCTTACGTTCCGAAAGAAATTGAGAATGCTCCGTTCAAGCCTGTTGAGTTTGCACAAAAAGCTGTTGAGGGCGCTAAGAATGCCGAAGCTAAGGTGACTCCCCTTACGGTAGCTCCCGCCGAAAACGTCGACGTGATCTGGACTTCACAGAATTATCATGACTTACACATCAAGAGCTTTATCAAAGCAGATGTTGCTGCTTACAACAAAGTACTTTTCAAAATGCTAAAACCCGGTGGTCATTTGATCATCGTTGATCACGTTGCGGCCACCGGTTCAACCGAAGCAGATATCGAGAAACTACACCGTATTGATCCGCAAACCGTGCGTAAAGAGATCGAGGCCGCTGGTTTTGTCTTCGAAGCTGAATCCAAAACTCTCGAGAAAAAAGAAGACCACAAACTCAATGTTTTCGATCCGGCTATTCGCGGCAAGACAGACCAGTTTGCTTTTCGTTTCGTCAAACCAAAGAAGTAGTTTCGGCAATTTTCATCTTCTATAGTAGATTATATTTTGAAACGACCAAAAACAATAAAGCCACCTTCCCGGTGGCTTTATTGTTTTTAAAACTAACGATGTCGAGCGAAGCTTCTCATTGAAAAAGAATCCTAGGTAATACTCGTTCGTGCCCTAGTATTCTGGAATATTTCCTCTATTTCTCATTCGGTCAAGAATTTCTTGAGTCAGAGGCTCTGAAGCATTATCTCGATAAACCAAAACTACCGGAACGCGATTAGCGTCTCCTGTAGAGATCAGAGCATACAATATCCAACCAGGATTCGTGAGCTCAGCTCGTCCCAGCTGTTTTTTAGCATTCAACATGCTCCACATTTGCTCGCTACCAAGCCCAGGCTGCCAAACAAGTCGTGTCAGGCGATCCTCTCTTGTTTGATTACCAATTTCTGTGAGAGATCCGTATTGTGAGAAATGAGTAATTGAGCCGACCGGGCCCGTACGAATGTCACGCTGATTCGCCGCAAGTGGATCTGCAACGCTTCCATGCTGATCCGCCTGACCAGGAACAGAATAAGTATCGACTAACTTCTCACCAATGCCCATTTCGCCAAACCAATGCGAGCAGCAATTGTAAGCTCCTGGACGCATATAGGGTTGGAGTGTACCGCTGCTTGCATCGACTAAGCTTGATGGATACTTTGAGCGCGCAGATCTTGTTAAACGACCCAGCTCGAAGTAGTTCATCGCATTGCTTGCTTCAATCGAAGAGAGCGCAATGATAGGAGCCAGAGTGCCAACATCGCTTCCGCCGCCGCCAATTTCGCCCGCTCCGGTGTATTTTGCATAACTAATATCTTGGCCGTTGTGATTTAAGTGCAACGTTCCCTGACCAGGAGTGTGGTTATGCACCAAGAAATGAGGATTGGTTCCGATCAACTCTTTGATGAGAGGAGCCGTCGTAGCGTCGACGGAAATAAAAATTCGCTCGCTACCATAAGTTTTACTGGTGGGAGTCGTTAAAAATTTTCCAACAAGTGTTTGTACCGGATGCCCCATTTTCTTAGCTTCAGAAAGATAACGTCCAATAACTGAAGTTGGTGAAATATCTTGAATTCCTTTGTCACCAATTAAATTGATGCGGGATTCATCAATAGAGATGCCACCAAGAGCGCGCATCATTTCTTCTTTCGTTATTTCTCCGATTCCTGTTAATTCTGCAATTCGAGCCGCAGCGATATCTTTTCCTAAAAGTCGACTGACTTCATTTTTCAAATAGGACAGCAAGAGATTGGATCCATCAAGATAAGGATTCTGAATACGCTTATCTTTTTGCGCATTTTCGGCCGCTCGTTGAATCAATTGGTGGAATGAAG
This sequence comes from Echinosphaeria canescens, assembly GCA_011319275.2. Lineage (NCBI taxonomy): Eukaryota > Fungi > Ascomycota > Sordariomycetes > Sordariales > Helminthosphaeriaceae > Echinosphaeria > Echinosphaeria canescens. The sequence goes on along the minus strand of WXYE02133157.1, from coordinate 4,689 downwards.
CAAGATGCTCATCTTGCAATATTTCATTGAGGCCTCGCAAAAGGCGTTTGCCTTCAACAGAAGTTGAAAGCGAACGAACTTGTGATGATAATTTATTAATTTCTCGAAGAGCTTTGATATTCCAACTATCGTAGTTTTGATCCATTTGTGCTTGGAGATCTGCATCCGGAACCAGTTTTCTTGAGAGCGAATCAATTTTAAAATAAGATACACAACTATTGGCCGCCGCACCCGCGTGCGGAACTGTTAAAGTTATAGACAGCGCCAACAATGCGGAGCCGAGTGAGAAGCGTTGAATAGGACCTAATTGCTTGGAAATACTAGATCTCATGATATCCTCCAAATACGTCTACTGATATATTTTGAATTTTATTCATGGACTGTGCCACGGCGGATAGCCGAAGATTGCACGGCAATTTAAGATATCTTCTAATTGTTTTCAGACACTATGGCTGCAAATAGCGTATTAGTTGTTTGGCGTCGTCAGCCATTTGATCAACAGGTTGTTGAGATCATCAGGGGGCTTAGGCCCTGATGGCGGCATCTGCTTATTTTTCAGCTTTTTTTCAAAAGATTTTGTATATTTCTTATCTTTTAGAAATTTTCGAAATTCCTCTTCTGAATTCATCGGAAATTTCGTAGCTTCCCCGCTATCTGAATGGCATTTGCCGCAATAAAACTTGAAATGCTCCATGGAAACAGGTCTCAATTCCGAAAAATTCTTTTCTTGTAAGGCCGTTGATAACTCCGTGAGCTGCTCAGTAGTTTTGGTCGGAATTGGAGACTCAACTTTTGGAACATTACAGTCACAATACGGATCTTTCTCTTGTGGTTTCAATTTTCTCATCACGGCGCTCATGATCTTTTTTCGCGACGGAGGCCACTGAGATATCAACTGCTGGCCCGCCTCCGAATCTAGAACAGATTCGATCTGTTGAGGTGTAAAGCCTTGCAAATTTTCGAGATCACTTCTGTAAAGGCCCATGCAGTCGGCAGCCACGTCCGAAATATATGCCGGCGCCATTTCCTTCGAAATCGCATTGATCAAAGGCCGCTTTGTTCGAGGATTGTCTGTATTCGAAGTGGCATCGTATTTAGTCAAACCCTGACGATCACCGACAGACCAATCCGGAAAGGCATAACCCGCTTGAGGCCACTGATTTTTCACCACAAGCAGCGAGGCATCTATATTTTTATTTTCGATATTTTCCTCTGCATCGTTCTCAACCAGGCCACTGCTTTCTGGAGAAAGGTTGTAAGACAGCGCCTTCTTTGTCAGAGCTTTCTTTAAAATCGCTCTTCTACAATCTTTGTTTTCGCCACAGGCACTGTTACAAACTTTGATTGCTTGCATGAACTTAGCAGCAGAATCTACTTGGGCCACCGTTGCTCGCCCGGAACCTTCAACAGGAAACCCTAGGTAAGTTCCTTTGCCATGAATTTTGCGCAACTTATCAACGACAGTTTCACCTTTTGCATTCGGCTTGATAAGCTGCTCTTCGAACTCACTCGATTCGCTCCAACTACCGCGCATGAAAACAGCGGCCCCGTTCTGGTGACATACAATGCAGGAGTTTGAATCAACCTTTTGAGGATTCGGCTTGCCCTGTCCATTATAATTTGTATCTACTAAAAAGTCGAACTCTCGTGACTCTTCATTCCATTGAATGGCTTGAAATTTATTTTCATTCTTAGAATAAGCCATAAATTCTCGAGCCTTCATTTTTTCCTGAAGACCATCAAAAGAAATCACAATTCGAGGATTTTTAAAGTCAGATTGCTGCCCCTCTGGGGAACGACCAAAAGGAAAAAGCAAGGGCGAATAATTGCCTTCGCCTCCCGCATATTCATTCACATAGTCTAGCAACTGATAGGAAGCCTGCTTTTTCGAAAAAGCTGGCAGCGAGAACACTAACAATAACGAGCACAAAATGATTTTTATCACACTTATCCTTTCGGACTTGCCAAAAGGCTTCTTTAGAAAAGAATGACCTTAGAGCGTTCACAACAATCGAAATTTGCTACCTAAATTCCGATTGTTCCGCTGTCAGGATTGAATGTCTCATTTTGAGCCTTTTCCTTACCAAATCTTTATATTCAATATGCTTACGAGTGATGACGGCCTTAGTGAAATTATCTAATTACTAACGATCAATTCACATCAATAACAGTCAAAGTTCTAGAAAGATCCCGACTAGAAATAAACACTTGCTTTGCCACTCCAACGATATCGGTCAATGGAAGATAGCCAAAGTTTCGCGAATCACTTGCGGCGCTTCGGTTGTCACCTAGGACAAAAACCTGACCCGCTGGAACCTTAAAAGTCTCATCTTTAGCAGACTCGTCTTTGCTCCAAATAACGGGGTAGACCTCTCCAGAGTCCGCCAGCTCAAGAACAGCATGGTGGTCTTTCAAAAACTGATTGAGGTCAGAACTTCCGAGATCCGAGGTTTCACCTTTTCGAATCGACTTGCCATTGATCAATACATCATCGTTTTTAATTTCGACGTTATCTCCACGCAATCCGATGATTCTCTTGATATAAGTTGTTGTTCTATCGTTTGGATAGACAAATGTAGCTACGTCACCTCGTTGTATTTTTCTCTGACATCCAGGGCAATTCACATCTTTTGATACGAAGATATAGTCCCCTTTTAAAACATTGGGGCTCATACTTTCAGATGGAATTGTGTAGAACTTCACCAAGTGATTTTCTGTATACTCAACAACTTGCTGCAAAACAAAGAAATATCCAAAAAAGACAATCGACAAAAAGATATGAAGCTTCTGAGTTTCGCCAACTCCAGATTGAAGAGTCGCTTTTTTATAAGAATCTATCAAACTCAGGAAATAGATCGCCACGGATATGAGAAAGCCGATTAAGACCATCAAAGAAAGAATTTTTGTCGGGCTATGAATGGCTATCCACGAAAAGCAAAGCATTGAAAAGGTAAAACTTAAGAATATCGAAATACCTTTTGAGATTTGGTGATTATAGTATTGTCCCAACCCAGGCATAATCATGCTTAAGACAAGACTTTTCATTTTTTTTGATTTTAAATTTTTATCCATTTTATTCTCCCTTTATGAATACTTATACTGGCAGTGAAGAAAAAAGTTCCCTACGCCGGTATAAAAACGAAAGCAACGAAGCGCACAAATGTCAGAACACCCACTCCAAAGCCAGTCGCAAGTGCTCCGTATTGTACGAGTGGTTTTTCCAGTATTCGGCTGAATAAATGCAGAGAACGGCCATACCAATCGCTCTCAACTTGTTCTTGCTCAATCGCTCTCATAACTTTTTCTGAAAAACTATCTGGAATTTCAACGTGAGAAGCTTCTTCGTTGATTAATGCCATGAGTATTTGATAATCCGCGAAAACGTTCTGACATTCCTGGCAGCCTGCCAAATGCTTTTGATCAGCGAGTTCCAATGGAATTTCACAAGCCAGTTTCTCTTGAAGTAGATTGCAATTTTTATTCATAACGACTCCGTTCCGTATTTTTTTAGAATAATTTCTTTCAACATTGCTTTTGCACGATGAAGCCTGGATTTGACTGTGCCAAGGCTGCATTGCTCAACAGTAGATATCTCTTCCAGACTCATTTCATTGAGGTGAAATAGCGTGATGACATTCTTAAATGGAACCGGAAGCTGGTTGATGGAGGTATTTAAATTTTTCCTGAGCAATGATTGCTCCAGTGAAGACAACGGTGTTTGTTGATAAGCCCCATCAGGCTCTTCTTCTACGAGAACTTCATTTTTATGCGAATGTTTGGAAACGGCATTCAGCGCACTGTGTTTCGCGATGACGAATAACCACGTATTGAACTGGCTCTTGTCAGCTTCGTAGGATGAGAGACCTTTATAAGCTTTCACGAAAATATCTTGGGCAAGCTCTTCAATTTGCGAATCCGGCAAGCCGAAGCTTTGAAGATATCTGAAAATCGACTTCTGATACCTCAATATCAAAAATCGAAAGGCATTTGTATTGCCCGCAAGAACCTGTCGAATAAGAAACTGATCTTCCATTCTAATTCCCTTTTGTACTGAGCATAAAGTCTCTACCTATATACAGTTGGTAAGGGAAAAGGTTCCGCCATTTCTAAAAAGGACATACGTATTTAAAACCATTTAGTTAAATAGATCGGATGGCGAGCAGTATTCCGAACAACCCATCTATCCACGCAAAAGTTCATAGCGAAAGCTATCTCGCACATGGCCCTTCACTTCTTTGGTGCCTTTGATCATACCAACCTTATTCATCCCCAGCTTCTCCATCACTTTAAATGAAGCCGTATTGCGGGTATCACAAGTTGCGTAGATCACCGCAAGATTCAATTGGTTGAATCCAAAATCAATCAAGCCCATCGCGGCCTCGGTTGCATAGCCTTTGCTTTGAAATTCGGGATTGATGGCCCAGCCAAGATTTGCGACATGGCTCGTTTCAGTTTCTCTGCGAATTCCGCAGCCGCCAATCAGCAGATCGCTTTCTTTTAAGCAAATGGCAAAGTCAAATTTATATCTTGGCTGCGAACCCGGTTGCTCAACCATCAGGGCAATAAAGCTTCGCGTGTCTTCTATGTTGTTCGGGCCCCAGAGTTCATATTTGGAAAAATCAGGATCCGAGCCATAAATGTGCACCCGCTCCCAATCACTCGTTTTGTAAGCACGAAGCTTCAATCTTT
>WXYE02132101.1:0-18562 GCA_011319275.2 Echinosphaeria canescens | reverse complement strand
CAAATAAAAAAACAAGCTTTATAAGCTTATTAACCAAAGCGTTCTATTAAAAATATGAATAATATTTAATAATTATAACATAATATATTCTATTAAAATATTATTAGATATAAAAACTAATAAGTATTTTTTTATTAATATTAATATAATAGACCGATTTATAAGGTACCTAAATATTTATAAGATAAAAGACTTTATATTATCGTTATTATTAATTATAATAGAAAAAGCCGATAATAAACGGAATAAGCGATTTAGATAAATCTTTTTATTTAAAATAAAGCGTTTGAAGACTAATAAATACTAGTCTTTAATATACTATACGAGGTAGTTATTAGAAAGAAATAGCTAGAAAAAAACGTTATATTCGTTAATATATGTAACCGATACCTTATCTTTAAAAGAGAAGACGATTTTATGCCCGTTTTAAATAAGAACCTTTTTTTAGACTAAAAAGGCCCCTTTAAAAACTCTTAGTTCTAAAAGATATAGATTAAAGAAATGAAGCTTTCGATTAGTATTAATATCTTTAGCAGATATTTAAAAAAAAAAAACTTTTATAGTCAAAACGGCGAAAACGGTAAGAACGACGTTCTAGTAAAACGTATAAAATTGCGGACGCCCGCTTTTTTACTAGAATTCGTAAAAATCGATAAAAACAATTAAGATCGTTAAATAATAAATATTAATATAATTAACGGCTTAATTAAAGCAAAAAAAAGCTATAACTAATATATAACAATATAAAGCTATATAATAAAGCTATAACTAATATATAACAATATAAAGCTATATAATAAAGCTTATAATATAATCCCTAAAAAATACTACGACCTCTTTAATATCTTCAACAAAGTTAATTCGGATTAAAAGCTTTCGGATACAGGCACCGACTTTAGAATTAAATTATTATCATGAAAAGACTAAAAAACCTAAGCTAAAACCCGCTATATAAATGCAGCTTATAAAAACTTAAAATAACAAAGAAATACTTAATAAAAAACCTTAAAAATTTTTTTATTAAACTAAGTAAAGTATTATTTACAGCCCCAGTATTTTTTATACCGAAACTAAATAGAAAAAGGCTCCGGGTTTATATTAATTATTATAAATTTAACGGAATTAATAAAAAAAACCAGTATCTATTACCTTTAATAAAACAAACGCTGTCAAAATTAATACCGCTAAAGTTTTTATAAAGCTAAATATATATTAAGCCTTTTATAAGCTTTAAATAACGGTAGATTTATAAATCCTACCCATTTTCCGAACGCGTTACGGTACTTATCAATATAAGGTATTACTATTCGGACTAATAAACGGGCCTGCCGTATTCTAATAGTATATTAATAATGTATTAATAGGTTGCTTAAATAAGTTTTATAGCGTATATATTAATAATATCTCAATTTTTTCCGAATTTATAAAAGAATATGCTTAATATATAAGGATAATACTTTAATATTTATTAAAGGTAAGGCTTTAAATAAACTTAGAAAAGAGCGAGTTTTATACAATAAAAACGAAGTGCCTAAGATATATCATCGGTATAAATAAAGTACGAATAAACCCCGAAAAAATCGCCTTAATATAAGATTAGAAAGAGCCTATAACTTTAAAAAGAATATACTCTTTCCTAGGGTTTTATGACTTCTACCGATACTTTATCAAGGATTTCAACCGCATCGCTAAGCCTCTATATATTTTAAATAAAATAAAAAAAAAAGCTTTTTAATAAATTAATAACTATTAAATAGCGTTCGATAGCCTTAAAAAAAAGCTATTAGAATCCCTAATGCTCGTATACTACCGCTATAACTAACCGATTAAAATCGAGACCGATTCGTTAGATAGAGTCCTAATAAAAATACTCTCGTAATAATAAAAAGATAAAGATTAGTACCTTATCTATTTTTATTTAAAAACTATATAAGGCGTAGAGCTTAATTATTTTATCTATAATAAAGAGCTCTTTATAGTAATTAAATATTTGAAGGTTTAACGAATAGAGCTAAGTAGTAAACGCGAGACGCTTTTTAAGATTATTATAGATTATAAAGCTTTAAAGTTTTTTAAAACTAAGCGTTTATTAAATTAAAGGCAAGCAAAGTAGGCGGAGGACTTTAGTTAGTATAACTACCTAATTACTTATAGACCTAGCAATAAAAACGCGGCAGTTAATAGCCTATTAAGAAAAAATAAGGAAGTTATATTAGTAAAATAAAAGAAAGAAGCGATAAAGACGATTTAATTATTAGGCAAATAAAAGGGAGAATTTTAGAAGCCTATTATTATAAAAATAGTTATTTTAAACGAAAAGTTAAAACCTTTAAAAAACTTTAAGTATAAATTAGTTAATAAGGTGCTAATAATGAATAAGACTGTTATAGAACTCGAGCTATATTATATTATTATATGTTAAAAAAGCTAAACTTTTGTATTAATATTTATAAGCCTATTACTTTATAAAAAAAGCCTCGTTATTCTTAAAGCCCCCGACCTAATGCTTTAAATATATATAATATATAAGATTTATAACCGAATTATAATAGTATATTTAAAGTATAATAAGATAAAGATAATAATTAGAAAGCAATATTAGTAGCCCTGAATAATTAGAGATATCGATCGATATATAGTAAATTATATTATATATAAGGCTTCGAAGGCGTTAAAAGATAAAATGCTTAGATTGTTATACTCCTTTTTAGTCCCTTAAAAACTTTAGTAGAGCTTAGTTATAGATTTTAAAAAAATGCTAGAAGATAAGTACGGCTTTAATAATATATTAATAATAATTAATTAATTAAATAAAATAGTATAAACGATCTTATGTAAGGATACCGCGACGGCGAAAGATGCCGTAAAGCTATATTATAAACGATTATACTATTTTTTCGGATTATTTAAGGAGGTCGTTATAAACCGAGGACTATAATTTATAGCGAGTTTTATTAATAAGCTTAATATGATCCTTAGAATATAATAAAAGCTCTTTTCGGCAGGCTATTTATAAACCGCTAGTTAAGCCGAAATTATAAATAAATACTTCGACTAATATTTAAAGCCTTTTATTAATTTTTTGTTTAAATAATTGGTAAAAAGCGTTATTAACGATGGATATAACATAAATAAGCACGCTATATAAATCTATTAATATAAAGCTTTATAAAGCGCTTTTTAACTATAGATTACTAGCTTATTAAAACTCATAAGCTAAAATAATAAATATAATAATAATGCTAATAATAAAGTAGCTATTATAAATAAATATATAAGAATAAATAAAAACTATATAAAAGTATTAAAACGTTATAAAAATAACTATAACCGAAGCGTAATACTATATATAAAAACAAGCTAATAAATATTATAAAAAGCCAGATTTTAGATTAAGAGATAAAGTCTTTATAATTAAAAAGGTTTAATTAACTAATAAACTAATAAATAAGCTGGATTTTCTGCTAATAAAAATATACCTAAAGATTAAAAAGATAAAAGGCTATCTCTATAAATTAAAAATACCTATAAAATAAAAAAACTTATTGGTTTTTTATATAAACTAATTATCAAAGTACCTTAATAACCTACTTCTTCAATAAAAACCTTGAAGACTAGCGGTAAAAATAATAGAAAGAAATGAAAAATAAGAAAGAAAGAAAACAATAAGTAATGAAAAATAATATAAAAAGTTATAATATTAAATATAATAAAAAGGATAGGACCTTAATATAACTTGGTATAATACTATAGACTTCGCCAACGTAAAAAAGCTGATAAGATAGTATTATAAGAGTTATTTAGAAAGGCTTAGAAGACTTTTCGAGTATAAAAAAACAACTAAAAAAGCGTAAAAAAAGAGGATTTAAAAGGAATATACGGAATTCTTAAGGCTTAAAAGCAAGCCTTTTTTTAAGGGGAAGGTAATATTACGGGTATTATCGAAATGATCTTATAAAAATAATTTATAGGAATAACTTATTACTATATATACGGACTACCGTATATATGGACCTCTTAAAGAGATATATTTTCCAAGTAAAGATTTTAGAATCTTCAATTAAACTTTCTTCTTTCTTTAACAATAATTAAAATATTATACAATAGTCTTTTGCAGCGCCAGCAACTGCGCCTAATTATTACACCGTAATACTTATTATAGCTGAACTTTAAAGATATCACGAGGCGTAAAGAAATTAAATTAATCGTTTCTTCAACGAAGATATTAGTAAGGGTATTGTTAGAAGAGGACCAAGCTTTTATCGGTAAGGCTTAGGCGCCGGCAATAGCTAAGGAGATAAAAGCGTAATAATATTTTATAAAAAGCATCGGGATTTAAACTGCTAGCTTAAAAGCTAAATACCGGCATCGCTTAGCCGGTATTACTTAGCCGGTATTATTTAATCGGCAAGCACTATAATTAATTCGATTATAAAAGGGGGGGCGGTATTTGGAATGTTAAAGGACGGTAGAGCGGATTAAATAAAGATATATTTCGGAGATAACTGGAGATAATCGGAGCTAGCTAGCTAGCTAAAAGGCTAAATAATATAATGAATAAAGGCTATATATAAAAGTTAAATTAACGGTATAAGTAGCGATAAGATAGGTAGCGGCAACGCTATATTAGATAGGCTTATGGAGCCTAGTTAATAATCGTATAACTTAATCTGGCTGGAAGCCAGTCTTTCTTAAAAAGGCTTACTATAAGACATTATACTAGCAAAAAAAAAAAAATATAACCGCATTCGGCGTTTTACCGGATACCGTTTGCATTAAATAAAGCCTTTTGATTGGTTGTTAGCGTTCCTTGTTAAAATAACGACTTAAGATTAGCTAACTGCTTTATCTTAGTTAAAAAATCGACTTAGGATTAGCTAATTATATTATCCTTATTAAAACTCGACTTAAGATTAATTAATCAAATTTGTCTACTTATTTAAAGCATATTAATTGGTTATCTTACTACTTACTAGTTACGTCGCTAACAATTATTGAGCCTATTACTAATACGTTACTTGCCAATCATATCGCTAACGATTATTAAGCCTATTATTAATACGTTGCTTATTAGTCGTATCGCTAATAATTGTTAAGCTTATTATTAATAGATTACTTGTTAATCGTATTGCTAACGTTTATTATGCCTATTAACTATACGTTATAAATAGCCTTAACTATATACCGAATCGTCGCTAACGATTCGAGGCTATTACTAATATATTACCTACTTTACTTATTAATTACGTCGCTAACGCTTATTAAGCTTATTAACTATACGTTATAAATAGCTTTAACTACGTACCTAATCGTCGCCAACGATTTAAGCCTACTACAAATATATTACCTGCTCCATTTACTAATTATATTGCTAATATATATTATAAGCCTATTAACTATATATTACAAATAGCTTTAATTATGTGCTAGTCGTCGCTGACGATTTAAGCCTATTACTAATTTGTTGCCTGCTCCATTTACTAGTCGTATCGCTAACGCTTATTAAGGTTATTAACCGTATATTACGAATAGCTTTAATTATATGTTTAATCGTGTTACGAACCAACTAAGAAGAATTCACTAAGTTACACAAGCGGCCGCTCTAAAAAGAAGTAATTAGCTAAACCGGGCTACCCCGTAAAGGATAGGAATACGGCAGGTATATAAAAAAAAGAGTACGGACTAAAAGGTTATCTATTATATTAATAGTATAAAACTATTTAAACTAAAGAGGAAAAAAAATATATTATTAATATAAAACTACTTAGATTAAAAAGGGAAGGAACCTAATAATCCTTTACGAAAGGGACGGAAACTAAAGAAAAGAATCTCTTAGTATTTAAACGGGAAGGATACCTCAATATATCTAATTAAATAGATCCGCTCTTTAATCGTTAATTACACTATACCAACTATTTTAACAATTACTTACTCTTATTTTTTATTATATATTATAACTTTACTTTAAATATCTTTAAAGGAAACCTTATAGACTTTTAGGCTTACTTTCGTTAAAGAAAGTTAATCTGTAATATATTAACGACTTACTTCGAAACTTAACCCGGAATTTAAAATAAAAGACCTTATCTTTAAATACTATAACTATTATTTAATAATAGCCCTTCTACTTATAAATAATATAGCTATAGAGCAGATTATTACTAACCTAGAGCAATATATTTAACAGCTAGAAAAATAGTTTATTACCCTTTTAAAAGATAATATAAAAACAAATAAACTTCGCTTCGATATAATTAAAATACTAACCTTTAATAAAGGAAATAACGGTACGATAATCTAAGCTTTTATTATTTAGGCTTATATTAAATTAATTTATAACCCCTCTATTAATATAAAAGAAGCTAAAGTTTAGTATATAGCGGGATATTTCGGAAGATCCGTTACGAAATGGTTTAAATTAATATGATAAGACTAACTAGAATATCCGGAAAGTAAAAATCGGGATAATAAAATAGTCGTTATCTTTAAAAGCTTCGATTATTTTATTTAAAGGCTTAAGGAGACTTTCGGTAACCCCGATGAAAAAAAGATAGCTAAACGTTATTTTAATTAGCTTAAATAATAAGGATTAGCTTTTAAATATATAATAGAATTTTAATAAACTATAGCTAAGACGGAATAAAATAATAACGATACCTTAATAGTAGCCTTTTATATAAGGCTTAGGGACAATATAAAAGACGAAATTAATAAAGATAAGCATTTAAAAAAACTTAGCGAGTTTATTATTAAGGCGATTAAGATTCATAATTATATTTATAAATGACGCTTAAAAAAAACTAGAGGTCGATAGGGAAGATAGACGAAACCCTTCAGAGGATAGCCCTATTAGTAACCGAAGCCTTACTAATATAATAAATATTAAGCTAATATTCGGTAGAAGTAAAAGTATTAATTTATAAGCTATAAGTATTATATTAGTTTAATAGATTTAAACGTAGTTTAGTGAAATAATAGACTTAAGTATTTTAATTATAGAACCCTTAGGTATATAATTAAAGAATATTATAAGCTTAAGAAGTAATAAAATAGACTATAGAAAAGACTTATACCGTTAGCTAAGTAGGTTAGGTTTATAACTAATACCCTGATTACGACTATAAACATTATTATAAAGGTTTAAAAAGAGGAGGGAGTTATTATTATAAATATATAAGTAGAAGTTATAATAGTTAATAAATAAAACTATTATTTATTAGTCTTATATAACGACTATAATTGCGAATATTATAGCGATAATACGATTAAAGATAAATATAGCGACTCGGAATATAATAATTAGCTCTACCTTATTAAAATATAAGAAGATATTAAGAAAGAAGCGATAGATATTTAAAAGCTTAAATATAATTGGAGCCTTAAATTAAATAAAACGTATCGATATATAATATTTAATAAGGATACTTTTATAAAGGATTCTAATAATTATGAACCGGGAATTAACATAATCGACTACTTAATATTATAGTATAAGATATATATAGTTATTAAGGTATAAGAATAGTATTAGATTAAGATAATTAATTAAACTAGGAAGGAGGAACGCCCTTTATTTAAGGCTTATAAAAGAATTAAAATAACGTAATAATAATATTAGATATTAAAGCTAGAAGAATTCGAGTTAAAGGGATTACTTTAAATTAAGTAGGACTTATTATTAGTAAGGGGATTACTTAGCTAAGAATAGGACTTATTGAAAGGACTTAATATAATATATACGTTCTAAAACTTTTATAATATATAAGAGCAAATATTTGAAAAAGAAAGACTTTTCGGTAATAAAGAAGACCCTTTTAAATAGGTATAAAAGTAGTTAGAATTAGAAGGGTTTTAAAAAGATATTTATAAAAACTGCGAGTCTTTTAATATAATTAAAACAACGATATAACCTTATAATAACGTCTTAAATAAAAAGGAAAATACGGAAGCTATAGACACCTAACAACTAAAAAACAACTAGTACGACTTATAAAAAATTATAGGCACGGAAATACTCAAGACTTAATATAATAATAAATAAAGGACTAATACAAATAGCTCGGATAGTAATAAGCAAAAAAGAGCCGTTAAATAAAAATATAAAAAGATCAAATACAAGAAGCCGACTTATAAGCTATTAAAAAACAATTAAAATAGAAATTCCTACGAGTAATAATTAAAGTAAATAACATTATCGCTATAAAAGACTAATATTATAGTATAAATATTAGGTAAAATAAGTATAATATTAAAGTATTGATTAATAATAAAATATAAAGAAATTTTATTAGCTTAATAATAATCAATAACTTTAAAATACTATAAAAAAAAAAGCAATACCCTTATTATCTATAAACTATAAACAGATTAGTATTAAGTTATAATAATAGTATAATATAATACGAAACTAATCATGTTTAAATTATTATTGCTAGCCGAATTATATAAGTACGATTTAATATTACGGATATTGCCGAATAGTATATAATTTTTAGTACGTTATAGCTAAGAAGATAAAAGCTATAAATCGATTAAACTATTAGCTAGATTTTATAAGAAAAAGTAATATCCCGAAATAAAATAATACGATTAATTACCTTAATAAAAAAGATATATTTAATATAAGATACCTAGAAACCTTAAGGAAGCTTAGAATGAGTTATACTAATAGAGACATTCGTAAGAAATATAAATAGACTTAAAGTATACCTTAAGGAAAAACAGCAAGATATTCCAGACCGGATTAATACCTAAGAAGCAAAAAATATAATATTAGTGAAAATAATATAAAGGTATTCTAGTAATATAACTAATAGAAACTACTATATAAGTTAACCTAAGACATTAAAACTAATTATAGTAAAGGAATTAAATATAGAAAAATAACGGAATATCCCTATAAAATACCTATAATAATATAGAAAGATTTTTTAAAATAAACTAAAAATCGGATTATTAAAACATTAACTATAAAACTATAAAATAAAGCTAGAAGATAGAATAATACCGAAGTTCTTCCCGATCTACTTATTTAGTTAAGATTAGTATTAAATATTTAAGAATTACTTTAATAAAAACCTTAAAAAAGGGTATATTAGACCTTCGACTTTATTAATAAGATATTTATTCTTTTTCGTTTTAAAAAAGAACGGTAAAAAAAGACCTATTATTAATTATAAATAGCTGAATAATATTATAATTAAAAATCGCTACCTACTATTACTTATTATAAAGCTAAAAAATAGATTTTAAGGAGCAAAATAGTTTATTAAGCTAAACCTATTAAAAGCCTATAACTTAATCTGAATTAAAGAAAGCGACGAATAAAAGATAACGTTTAAAATATATTATAGTTATTATAAATATTTCGTTATACCTTTCGGACTTATAAACGCGTTAGCAACTTTTTAAATATTTATTAACGATATTTTACGAAAGTATTTAGATAATATTATAGTAATCTATTTTAACGATATCTTTATTTATTTAACTATATTAAAAGAAAATCGGACCTATATCTATAAAGTCCTCTAATTATTTATAGAAATAGACCTATTTATTTTAATAGAAAAAAGCGAGTTCTATATATAATAATTAGAGTTTTTTAGATATAAAATTAAATTAAGGGAAGTTAAAATAGAATAAGTAAAGGTATAAGTAATTAAGGACTAGCTTATATTAAAAAATATTAAAGATATTAAGGCATTCCTTAGATTTATAAACTATTATCGATAAATAATCTAGGGATTCGTTAAAATTGTAGTAATATTTACCGACCTTATAAAAAAAGAAATATTATAGTAATAGATAGTTCAAGAGGATATAACATTTAAGGAAATTAAGTAGAAGATTTTAAAGGAATTAGTTTTTAAGATCGCCGACCCCGAAAAACTATTTGAAGTCGAAATAAATATATCCGATTATATATTCGGAACGTAACTCGGATAATAGGATAGCGAAGGTATATTATATTTTATAACTTTTTTTAATAAAAACTATATAAAGTAGAACTTAATTATTAGATCTATAATAAAAAATTAGTAGCTATTATCGAAATACTGAAAGAATAAAAGCTATATTTATATAAAATAAAGTATTAAGTCTAGATCTATATAAACTATAAAAATCTTACTTATTTTATAATAAAATAATAACTTAGCTAATAATAAATACGATAGGTAGAATTTTTTATAGTATATAATATTAAAATTAACTATATTAAAAGCTTAGAAAATATTAAAGCCGATATACTTAATAAAAGACCCGACTATAATATAATAGTCTTAGTATATATATAAGCAGTATTCTAAATAAATATTAATAGAATATTAAAGATAGTAAAGACTTTTAGAATAATATTTAAGGTAAAGAGTAATATAAACGAATTATATTAAGTATAATAAAAAAAATAAAACTAAAGGAAATAGTTTTTATAATATATAAGATAAATATTATATAATAAAAAACTATATATCTTAAAAAAACTTAGAAACTATATTATTAAAGATATCTATAAAATACTAACTAAAAGATATTAGAAAGTATTTAAAACTTATAATAAGCTTATATATTTATATTATTTTTCAGATTTTAAGCGAAAAGTTTAAAACGTTATATAATAATATAATATATATATTAAAGTAAAGATATTATAATATAAACCTTATAGAAAACGATAATTACTTTTAATATTAGAGAAATTATAGGAATCGGTATTTATAGACTTTAAAGAATTAGGGATAAATACGAAATATAATGGTATTATAATTATTATAGATAGGCTTAATAAATATATTTGTTTTATATTATTTTAAGAGATATATATAGCTAATAATATAACGTACATCTTTTTAAAAGTAGTAGTTAATAACTATAGATTACTAAAAGAAATTATTAGCGATAGAGATAAACTCTTTATAAATAAGTTTTAGAAAGCCTTAATCGAATAATATAAGATATAATATAAGCTTTGAATAATATATTATTTATAAATAAACAATTAAATAGAAAGAATAAATTAAATATTAAAATAATACTTTAAATATTATATTAACTATTAATAAAACGATTAAGTATAACTATTATTTATAATATAACTCGCTTATAACAATATAAAAACTAAAACAATAAAAATAATACTATTTTTTACGAATTATAGCTTTAAGCTTAAGGTTTAATATTTATTAGGATACAATTAACTAGAGATAATACCTTAAATTAAAATCGAAGTTATTAAAATAATAATAATTTAATAATAATTACGATAAGAATTAGAATTTCTCTAAGAAAAAATAAAGAAATATATTAATTAGAAAAAGATCGAGGGACCGACTTTTAAAAGGAAAGATATAATTTATTTTATATAACGTAATATTAAGATAAAACAATTAAATAATACATTAGATTTTAAGAAACTTAAATTATTTAAAATCGAAATAAAAATCTTAAAAACTAATTATCGACTCGAACTATTAGATATTATATAGATTTACTTTATTTTTTATATCTTATTATTAAAATTAATACTTAAAACTATTAAACTAGATATTATAATCGAAATCGAAAAGAAAAAACCGGAATATAAAGTTAAAATTATATTCGACTTTAAATTAATAAAGTATATTATAAAATACCTAATAAAATAAAAAAGCTATTTATATAACGAAAATATTTAAGAACTTAATATATACTTAAAAAAAACATTCCGGAATTTATTTAATAGTTTTATTAATAATATCTGGATTAATTAAAGGGCTAATAAAAGGGAAAAGTTTAAAAAAAAGTCGGATCTTAATTAATTGAAAAAAGAGGAATTAAAACTAATAAAAATAATAACTTTAATAAGAAGCTCCGTAACGGAAAGACTAAAAGGACTAATAAAAAGAAACTTTAATTACCGACGCTTTTTAGCCTTTACTTTATTAAGCTCTTCTAAGGAATTAATATTATACCGAACAATATATTAAATCTTCTCGGTAAAAGCCTAATATTATCGCCGGATACGACAAGCTTTAATATTAATACGCTTAACTTTTTCTTTAATTATATCTAATTCTTATTTTAAATATTAAAACTAAAAATTAACGGCTTCGAATTATTATTTAAAAGGACCTAAAATATTATAAGAAGAATAATTATTATAGAAATAAGCCTTATCAATAAAAGAATCGGAAAGAGATATATAATAGAAAGGAAAACCCCGATACTTATAATTAAAATATAAAGGTATTTCGATAAATAAATAGGAAATAGTATAAAAGAAAGTTATACGAGAGCGAAAATTATACGAAGGTGTTTTAGCCTTAGAAATATAAGGTATAATAAAGGTATATAAAGAAGGAAACTTATTATAATAAGGATATTAAAGAAAAAAAAATATTTAAGGAATAAAACGGATATAATATTTACCGGCTTTAAAGATAGGACTAAAAGAAGGGGAATATTATATTACGAATTAATTAAGAAGAATTTATTAAGTTATATAAGTAGCCGCTTTAAAAAGAAGTAATTAGTTAAACCGGGCTACCCTATAAAAGATAGGGATAAAGTAGATATATAGAAAAAGGAATACGGATAAAAAGGTTATATATTATATTAGTAATATAAAACTATTTAAATTAAAAAGGAGAAAAAGTATATTAATAATATAAGATTGTTTAGATTAAGAAGGGAAGGAACTTAATAGTCCTTTATAAAAGGGATAAAGATTAAAGAAGAGGATTTCTTAGTATTTAAATAGGAAAGATACCTTAATATATCCAATTAAATAGATCTACTTTTTAGTTGTCAATTATATTATACCAATTATTCTAGTAATTACTTGCTTTTATTTTTTATTACGTACCGTAACTTTGCTTCAAGTATCTCTAAAGGAAATCCTATAGACTTTTAAGCCTACCTTCGTTAGGGAAAGCTAGTCCGTAGCAAATCGTCGCTAACGATTCGAGCTTATTACTAATATATTGCCTATTCTACTTACTAGTTGTATCGCTAACGCTTATTAAGCCTATTAACTATATATTATAAATAGCTTTAATTATATATAATAACTACGATAACTATATTATAAAGGCCCTCGATAAGCTATAATAACTATATTATAAATAACTTTAATTATATATAATAATTACGTTATAAATACCTTCGACTATATATAATAACAATAATAATTATATTATAATAACTATAATAATTATATTATAATAACTATAATAATTACGATAATTATATGATAAATAGCTTCGATTATATACCTAATCGTTACCAACGATTTTAAAGCCTACTATTAATAAATTATTTATTTTATTTATTAGTCGCGTTATTAATATTTATTAAGCCTATTAATTGTATATTACGAATAGCTTTAATTATATACCTAATTGTCGCCAATGATTTAAGCTTATTACTAATATATTGCCTACTTTATTTACTAGTTACGTTGCTAACGTTTATTAAGCCTATTAATTATATATTAAAAGTAGCTTTAACTATATACTAGTTGTCGCCAATGATTTAAGCTTATTACTAATACGTTGCCTATTCTATTTACTAGTTACGTCGCTAATACTTATTAAGCCTATTAACTATATATTAAAAATAGCTTTAATTCTATACTAGTTATCGCCAACGATTTAAGCCTACTACTAATATATTACTTACTCTACTTACTAGTTATATCGCTAACGCTTATTAAGCCTATTAATTATACATTAAAAATAGCTTCTATTATACATAATAATTGCCTTGCTAATACCTTTAATTTTTACTGAACGCTTACGTAACTAGTGCTTCGGTGAATGACGTTACTATAAACTAATATAAGCAATTACTAATATAAGCAATTACGAGACTTGCGTTGAAAATAGCCTTTACTATATGCAATAATTACGTTATAAATGCTTTGAATTGTTGCCGAACGCTTATGTAACTAGTGCTTCGGCGAATAACGTCTATTAGAGGTCACGTAGATAGTAGGCAAGGCACGAATGTTGGGGCTTGGGCATGGGTGCCTAGAAGTATGAATTTGTATTAAGAGAAGAGCAGGAAAGGCCTTTATTTATATTAATTTTATTTTACTAGCGTATTTGTATTTCTTATCAGTAGAGTTTGCACTTCTTATTTTAGCGGCTATATTAGTTAGCTTAGTAATTTAGCTGACTAATTTACTAAGCTTGGTAAGAGAGATAAATCGTTTTATAACGTTTATAGATAAGTAATTTTATTTTATCTTTAGTAAGCCGATTAGTTCGATATAGGTACTATTATATAGCCCTTGATTATACAAATCTAACGGTCCTACTCTGGTGCTTGTAGCTTTAGTTGATCAGAAGATATTGCTAGATAAAGATAATTACTAATAAATAGTAAATACTCTGATAACGTCACTATAGACTAACGTAAGCAATTGCTAACGTAAACAATTACGAGACTTACGTTAAAAATAGCTTCAACTATATGCCAATTGTGTCGCTAACGCTTATTAAGCCTACTGCTAGTACGTTGAAAATAGCTTGTACTATGTACAATAACTACGTTGCAAATAGCTTCTACTACGTATAATTATTGCTTTGAAAATAGCCTCTATTACGTACGATAATTGGATTAAAATAGCCTTTATTCTATATAATAACTACGTTACAAATACTATAAATTTAAATGCTAGTCACGTTATTAAATGCTTATATTATTAATGCCTGTATTAATTACGTAACCGAGGCGTATATAAGATTTATTGTTTAAATAAAAATAATTAAAAATAATTAAAAATAAAAAATAAAATAAAATAAAATAAAAATAAATCAACAATATCTTTAATGATATATATATATATATATCGGTTGTTTTAAAAGATATATATATATCTATTCTTATTAAAGAAATATATCTATTCTTTTGACATATATATATATATATCCGTTTTATATATATATACCGACTTGAGCAGTTATTAAATATATCTATAGGCTATATATTTAATACAGTTCGACTTAATTTATAGATTAAATAATTAGTTCGTACGAATTAAATTGCATTTACGATTATTAATTCAACTCTAGGAGCTTATATAATATAACGTTGCCGCCGCCTATCCAATTGCTACCTATATCGCTAATTTAACCTCCTTAACCAAGTCCGACTATTTCCGATTATTTCCCAAACGTATTTTGATTTAATCCGCCCTATTATCCTCTAACACTTTAAATTAACTATAATATTTACCGACTGAGCGATACCGGCTAAGCAATACCGGTATTTAGTTTTTAGGCTAATAATAATAGTTTAAATCCCGATACTATCCGTAAAGTGCTATTATATTTTTATCTTTTTAGCTATTACCGGCGCCTGTGTTTTATTAATAAAGGCCTAGTCTTTTTTTGATAATACCTTTGCCGATATCTTGATTAAAAAGGCGATTAACTTAATTTCTTTATACCTCGCGATATCTCCGAATTTCGGCTATAATAAGCTGATTATAACTACCCGGCCGATAATAATTCCGAATATATAATAATTAAGGGAGTTGCTTATAATAGCCTTTTTAATTATATCGAATCGGTTAGGCTCGGTCGAAAATTTTCGCCGTTAAAGTCGGCGGCGTGGTATAAGTTAAATTTGGTAGCGAAGGGTATGCTTTTAAAGTAATATTTATAAAAGGCTAATATCTTATAATTATAATAGTAGTAGTAACAGTTTTAATTATAGATTTTTTTTTTGTAGATAAAGCTTATAATAAGTAGCTTAAAATAAAAGAAATAATTAATATATAAAGTTAAATGACTTTTTATATTTATAATTAGTTTATAAAATTGTTTATATAAATCTAGATAAAGATTATGAAAGATATTAGAGCTAACTTTTTAAGGATCGGCGACGGCGCTATCTATATAGATTAAATTGCCTCGAATAGACTTAAGTTTAAAGGCAGGTATTATAGGGACGTATCTTTCGATTAAATAGAGATTAAATTTTTGACTTAAAGCTTTTCACGAAGTTCTTTTTCACTTTTTTTTAAAAAAAAATATATATATATATCTGTTTTTTTTAAAAATATATATACATCCGTTCTTTTTAAGAAAATAAATCCGTTCTTTTTAAAGAGATATATATTTGTTCTTTCCAAAGACATAAATCTGGGGGGGTTTTTTTTTTAATATATATATATATCCGTTTTTTATAGGTATATATATTCGTTTTTTTTTAAACAATATATATATATCCGTTCTTTATAAGGAAATAAATCCGTTTTTTTTTAAAGATTTATGTATATCCAGTTTTTTTAAGGAAATAAATCAGTTTTTTTTAAAGATATATATATATCCATAATTTATATATATCTTTGTTTTATTATATATATATATATATACCCTTATAATTTAAATACCTTTATAACGTAAGTTTTATATATAGTAATAGTTAAAGTAAACGGACTTAAGCTTTTAGCTAGCTTTACTATAAACTGTACTATAATTAATTATTAAAAAATAAAAATAGCTTTAATACTAATTTACGGTGCGCTTAAAAAAAAGAAGTAAAAAAAGAAGTAATAAAACGGTTTAGCTAGCTAGAAGCATAAGTCTATATACTTTTAACTATTATTATATATAGAACTTATATTATAAAGGTATTTAAATTATAAGGGTATATATATATTGTTACGAACCAACCAGGAGGAATTCACCAGGTTATACAAGCGGCTGCCCTAGGAAGAAGTAATTGGCTAAACCGGGCTACTACGTAGAGGATAGGACTAAGGCAGGCACGTAGGAAAAGTATAGGCTAAGAGGTTACGTGACTCGGAATTATTAGAGCTTATAGAAGGAAGAGAACACTAGTAAAGTGTCTAGCTTATAAAAATATTCGAATATAAGTAAGGTAACGAGCTTATTAGAAAGTATGAGTACGAGTGAGGTAGCGAGTTTATAGAGGCAATAAAGACTGAAGAGGAGGATCTCGTAGTATTTAAACCGGGAAAGATACCTTAATATATCTAACTAGATAGATCCGCTCTTTAATTGTCAATTATATTATACCAACTGTTCTAGCTATTACCTGCTCTTGTTTTATTATTATATACCGTAATATTCTGCTTTAAGTATCTCTGAAGGAAACCCTGTAGATATTTAGGCCTACCTTTATTAGGGAAAGCTAGTCCGTAGTATATATATATATATATATATGATAAAACGGAAATATATATAAAATATAGATATATATCGTATAAAATCGGTACTTCCTATTGTTTTAGCATTATAGTTTTATTCTGTCGCTACGCTCCTAGCTACCCTACTTTTTCTTTGTTACTATCTTATCTATAAGACGCTTAAATAACTAAGATCGCTACCTTAACCAAACACTTAAAATAACTTTAATCTGAGTATTAAATAACGTATGAAATTTTATGTTATTAGATCCGAATACCGAACGGAATATTTCGGACTTTAAAATCTTATATCTTTAAATCTAAATACCGAATAATATACTTTCTTTATATTTAACTATTCGCCTTTTCCTTAAATAATATGGAAAAGGCGAAGCAATATAATTCTATCTTTTTAACTATAAATATAATTATTTCCGTTTAAACTATCTTTTAACATATTCTTTTATAATTATAAGCCCGGTATATTAACTTAAATTAATTAATTTTAATAAAAAGAAGTATTCTTATATTCTTTTTCTTATACCTAATTAATTAGACTTTTATACGTTTAATATTTCTTTATTATCCTCTTTTTTTTATCTTTTAAACCTTTAACTATAAACTTTTCCGGTATTATAATATTTCTTTTTAAAATATTTATTATATTCCGAATACAATATAATTAATCTATATAATTTCTTAAATTTATAGTTAATTCGTAATTTGTAGGTATTTAGCAATATATTAATCTAAACGGCCCTTATATTTTAAACCTTTAATTTAAAGAGATAATATAAGAATTGGATAAAAGGAGCGTTTTTATTTTCGATATAAAAGTATCTTTTTTTATAGCCCTCCGTTTAATAAAAAAGCTGTTAATAAATGCTTTACCGGTCTCGTACTTTTTATTTATAAAGATATATAAAAAGCTTAATCTAAAGATTATATTAATAATATATTTATTAATAATATAGAAGTAATTATATCCTTTAATTATTTTTTTTCAAAGTAAAAAAGAACTTCGTACGAAGCTCCAAGTCAAAAATCTAATCTCTATCTAAACGAAAGGTACGTCCCCACAACACCAGCCTTTAAACCTAGGTCTATTCGAAACGATTTAATCGATATAATAGATAATATTATCGCCGATCGTTAAATAATTAGCTCTAATATCTTTAATAATCTTTATTTAGCTATATAAGGAATTCTATAAACTAACTATAAATTCTTTTAGCTATAAATATAAGACGTCCTTTAATTTTATAAACTAATTATCTCTTTTATTTTAAGCTACTTATTATAAACTTTATATATAAACAAAAAATTTATCACTAAAACTATTACTAGTATTATTATTATTATTATTATTATTATTATTATTATTATTATTATTATTATTATTATTATTATTATTATTATTAT
>WXYE02131064.1:0-18565 GCA_011319275.2 Echinosphaeria canescens | reverse complement strand
GTTAAATCGACGGCCAGCGGCACGCCCACCGCCGCAGTGGCGCTATCTATGACAACACTGGCAACAGGAATATTAGCTGCTCTTATCAGGGCAATATCTGTTTTACTGCCTTCTGCCGTAGTTACGGTAATAACAGCCGTACCCGGGCCGGTACCGGTTACCAGGCCGGTTGACGACACGATTGCTACCGACGGATCGGATGATCTCCAGCTAACGGCTTTATTGGTAGCATTAACAGGCAATACTGTTGAAATAAAACGCGTTGTATCACCTACTCCTACGAATGCGCTATCCTTGTCGATCACCACGCCCGTTAAAGGTGTCAATACCATTTCTATCCCGTTGACCGAGCTTGTTCCGGTATATACGGCGAATTTGACGGACACGCCGCCCGTAGAAGATGCTGTAAAAGGGAACTCCCTCACGATCGCTTTATTCCTTCCCCCGGCAGCTGCGTAAACATCGAAAAGTTTGAGTACAGTATCGCCGTTGATTATCACATGGAATCGCTTGGTACCTGCAACAACCGTCGTATTAACCTCCGCAAAATGGAGGCGCATCGTATAAACCGCGTTGGGTAACAGGCCGGTGAAGTTATAAGGCGTGTTGGCAACCATCCCATTGCGCTGGGTCTGGTAAACCTCCTGCGGAGCAGGGTTGGAAATACCCGTGGTTGTTATGGCAGATGTAGTTACATTCGACCAGGTCCATGCCCAGCTGTTCGGGTCACGGACGAAGTTGCCATATGTATGGGCCGTGTCGCCTATATTATATGCCTTTGCAGTGAGACCGACATGCACAACCGAGGTTGCGGTCCTTCCGCTATCCTGGGTAGTTACAGTAATCGTTGCATTGCCAATGGCAATGGCAGAAATCAGGCCGCTGGCATTCACTTTTACGATGGAAGTATCCGATGAGGCCCAGCTCAGTGTTTTATTTTTTGAATTCGATGGCAGCACATTCGCTATCATGTTGGCGGAGCCGCCCAGGCCGATATAAACTGCTGTATCGAGTGTTACACCTGTTACATGTATGATCGGGGTAACGGTTATGGCGCTGGTGGCTGTCCTGTTGCCATCGGCCGTGGTAACCGTAATGGTTGCAGTACCTGCTGCTTTTGCTATTACCAGTCCGGATCCATTCACCGATGCGATGGAAGTATCGGAAGACCTCCAGCTAACATTACTGTTCGCCGGGTATACGGGGGATAACACCGCTTTCAGCTTCAGTGAGTCTGTAACGATCACTGAGGCGCTTGAAGGAGTAACGGCTACACCTGTAACAGGACCGCCTACGGGCTCACCGACGAACATACCATTTCCATTGACGCCCATGAAAACGCGTCCATGATTATCGGCCGTCATATTCTGTACGATACCAGGCACATTATCAGAAATAGTCGTCCAGTTATTTCCACTATCGTCGGACCGGAACACACCATAAGGGATACCATTTATCGGCGTCGGTCCATTGGTAACATATACGATCGACGGTGAGGAAGCCAGGGTATCTGCCTTGCCAACGGCCACCCATTTGGGACTCACAATAGCGGCTGCATTGATTCTTACAAATGTCCTGGCGGTATCTGTAGAATGAAACAGCCCGCCCGAATGGGAGAACCATATATCTCCCGATTTACCAGGCGTTGCTACCATACAGGCATAAGATGCGACCCCCTGATCGTTTGGAAGATTGCTGGCCCTTGCCACGAAATTACGGCCGGTATCCTGGCTCACATACACCACTCCCTTGGCATAGATATAAAAGATATTACCGCTCACTTTATCAGCCGCCACCGGCAGCTGGCCGGGATATATAGAATAAATATCTCCGTACTTCAACACATCATTTGGTACACCTGCGGAAGCCGTCCAGGAACTCCCTTTATTAAAACTAACGTAGGTGGCCCCGCCCTGGGATACCCATAATATAACAGGGCTGGTGGCCGATACTGCCACCCTTCCGCGTACGGCGCCGGAAGGCTTGGTGGGGAAAGAGGTATAGTTAAGCCCGCCATTGTCCGAATAACCGCCTTCGGCAGGTCCGTTCCAGCCGTTACTGCCCGTTCGGGCAATAAAGTCGGGGTTGGTATATTGTACGTCCACGCCCGACATATTGATGCCTGTGCTGGTAGAAAAGAAGGAAGCCATTCCCTTTGGCGGCGGCTCAGTAAAAGAGGGATGGTCGAACCCGCCCACATCTCCGGTAGCGGAGTGCAATACATTTCTTCCGTAAGGCGGACATACAAGCTGGCCGGTAGTAACCACTTCTTCCAGTCCCGCATCGTGCAGTACCCAGTTAACGGTGCCTGCCCAAACGTCTGTCGTCTGCGCGACGTCGGTCATATCCGAGAACCAGGCATAGCCCGCATGGAAAGGGTCGAAACAGAACATATCTATATTATGACCTGCATTGCCAAGAGATACGTTCCCTCCCAGCGAATGGGGCGCCTCCGTATTATCACGTGTGACATTCATCGGTGTCCACCCGCCGGACACACCCCCTGTAGTGGTGCGGTAGAGCTTATCGCTGTTCCAGGTTCCCGAGGATGCCGTAAGCACCTCGTTACTGTTACAAGGGTTCACCGCAATAGCGCTAAAGCTCCTGGTTGCATCCGGATTTATGGCCAGCCAGGAACTTCCGTTCCATTTCAGTATGCTTCCGTTGGCCGCTGTGGTGGTAACGTACATAATCCCATCATTGGCGATGGATGCGCGTCTTACATCGGTTGGCCCGCCGATCATCAGCGAAAAGCTGGTACCGCCATCCGTACTGCGGTAAACGCCTTTAGGCGTACCGATATATATATTTTTCGTAACACCACCAACGGTACCCGAACTGATATCGAACTTGATAAAGCGTCCTTGCAGCGTATCGAAGGGTGTGACCAGCTTCACCCAGGTTCCGGCAGATCCGGCCGCATCGCTTTTATAGGTGCCCCCTGCACGGGTGGTCACATAAATGGTATTGCTGTTTTGAGGATCCACCACCAGCCGGTCCGTAAGTCCCTGTTCGCTGTTGGGCATCACAAGGATCTGCAGTCCGCAATCGGTCCAGGTCTCCCCGCGATCCAGGGATTTCATGACGGTACCCTTCTGGTCGAGGCCATTGCCGGGCGATGTTCCTTGTCCGTTAGATACGGTAGCATACAGGATATTGCCCGTTAAGTCGTTCGGGTCAAATGCAAGGTCGCCGCATAGCTGGTTATTCTGCCAGTTCCAGTAAGTAGTTGGAATGTGGTTGCCAAGCATCATGGCTTCCCAGCGTTGCACGGAATTGTTCCAGCGGTACGGGGTGCCTACATCGGTAGTAATAAAGAAGAGATTGGCTACTTTGGGATGTGCCTTGATACTTGGCACCCGCCCCCCTCCGCCTACCCTCACCGATTTCCAGTTGTAGGATTGTGCAAAACCTGCTGAATGAATAAGGAAGGCAAAGATTGCCGGTAAAAGGACATTAGGTAGCAATTTTTTCATATGTGTTATTTTAAAAGTGCAATCGTTACGACCAGCGGGATCGGTTGGTGCTAGGAATACGTTTGTGAAAGGAATACTACTTAGTGCAAGCCGGTTGATAAGTCCTTGCTACATAAAAACCATTAATTAAACAAGCAGCTGCCAGATTTTTATCCGAAATTGCAGCATGAAGATGACCCATATCTATACCGCCCTGTTCGCCATCGTCCTGCTAACCGCCCGGACAGCATCCGCGCAAAAAGCATCCGCTCAAACGGCATCCGTCCAGTCCGCCGTGAAGCCTCCATCCTCCGCCGAAGTCATAAAAGCCGCCTGCGCTGAAGCCGCTTCCTCGCATCGTAAGGTCTTTATCATCTTTCATGCTTCCTGGTGCGGATGGTGTCACCGGATGGACAGCATCATGGCGAGTCCGGCATGTAAGAAGCTGTTCACGGACCATTATGTCATACAGCATCTCGTCATCATGGAGAACGGGGAGAAAAAATCACTGGAGAACCCGGGAGCGCAGGAGCTGTACGCAAAATATGCCGGCGAAAAGGGACAGGGAATACCATTCTGGCTGGTCATCGATGCCAACGGCGCCGTGATCGCAGATTCGCGTATCAAGCCGGACGGCGCGGCCCCCGGCAGCACGGGCAATAACGCAGGATGTCCTGCGGAACCGGACGAAGTGGCTTATTTCCTGAATGTGCTGCATGCCACCTCCACATTGACCGTAGCCCAGCTCGATGTGATCAGGGACAAGTTTACCAAACGCCTATACCCCCTTCCCTCCTATCTCATACAGCTGCCATCCCACCGTAACCGGTCTTTCAACCCCCGATACCACCTTGACCAGCACCGCTGGCTTCCTGTCTGCAAACCTGACAGCAGGATTCAGCCATATCTTTCCATCGGCGGACCAGTGATCTTTCATCGGGTGCTGCCGGACATCATCCATCGCCGTAAAGCTGCCGTATCTGGGATGCTGCACTACATCGGCATAATGATACCTTGCCAATGGTCCACTGCAATGAGCATTTACAACCGCGATCTTCCATTTACCCGGTATAGGATCCGGGATCTCGATGAGACTGAAGCTGCGGTTACCATAATCCCAGTCCTTTGTCTTCCACACCGTTTTTCCATTCTGCTGGCTGGGTTCGAAAATATACAAGTCCACATCGGCATCAGAAGTAAGCGTCTTGTAATAAACGGACAATTGAGCGGAGCCAGGATCTACCTGGACCTCATACAGCCGGTACCCGGCTTGGGGCAACGAATCTGTTTGCTGGTGCATATAACCGAGGGCATTCGTGGTCATGGCGCCGGTGAAAGGAGCGAACCGGTTAGTAAATCCAAAGGTCTGTAACCCGCTATCCGCGATAGCTCCCATATATCCGCTTTCTCTGATCCCATACATTTTCAGCTCCAGGGAAACATTCGACGGAGGCAGCGGCGCGCCCGCATGCCTGATATCGAACGCGGATACGTCTCTCCGGTCATGCAGCAGCAGCTCATATACGCCGTTATCGGGATTATCGAAGGAAGTCTCGACACGTTTATCGAACCCGTTCATCGAGCGTTGATTCCGGTCATATAAAAAGAAGGGGGGCCTGACGGTAAGCATGGACAGCCACTGGGGAGATTCCGCATGATAGCTGAGGCCAACGGCGCTGACGGAATCCCCGATCTGGTAGTAGCCGGCGATCTTTCCATTCGGCCTCGGCACCTTGAATTGACGGGCTAGGGCAAAGCTGTCCGTTAACGGCTCCGTTGCTACGATACAGACCATTATTTTGGCGATATCACCCAGGTAACCATCGCTATGAAGCCTGATCAGTGCGCTGTTGACTCCCTGCTTCAAAGGTCCGATCCGGACCGGCAGCATGATCTCCTTATTATAGGGGAGCACGACGACAGTGTCGCATGAAAAAACACTGCTGTCATTGCCCAGCCATTGCACAGCACAGCGAACAGATTTCCTGCTTCCTCCATGCCGGGTCAGGCGAATGACGCGCGTGCCCTTATCCCCCGCTTTCCACCCGATCTTTTCAAAGATGCCTTTGCCTTCTCCGGGTATGGGCAATAAATGACTTGTCTCTGTAACGACCTTTGCTTTGACCTCCATATCCAGCGTGCAGCCGCCTGGCGCATCGCCCGCATTCAACTGTTGTAGCAGCTGATAGGTCTTATTCACCTGCAGGATGCCGTTGCCCTGCTGCACGGCCATCAGGTCGGACGAAAATCGGGCGGTGGATGTGATGGCCCATTTCAGCTTTTTGTGGTCGTAGGCGATACCTGTCTGGCGGCATGCGCTCATGATCAGAGCGATGGCCCCTTCTGCCGTCGGGCAAGCCTGTGAGGTGCCTCCTCCCAATGCATAACCCGGCGGGAAAATATACTGTCCCGGCCGCAGTTCGTCTCTCGGGTAATAATAGGTCATCCATTGCGAAGGCGCCAAAACATCGGGCTTTAGCTCTCCCATGTCGTTGGGACCCCAGGCGCTGTACCAGTGAAGATCGTCCTTATGGGGCTGGATAACCCCATTGTTCATCCTGAGATTTTCGCTGCTGTGGTATGCGCCTACGCTCAATGCAGCGCCGCTTGTCATGATGTCCAGGTTATTCAGGCCATCGTCGTTGGAAGCGGACTTGATAAAGAGCTTGTCGAACTTCCGGATGCATCTGTTCACGATGACCTCGTATACAGTAGGCGTGCCCGACATCTCCATCGCGCTGGCCTGGGTTATATTGTAATTAACGGCATTGTCACTGCCGACGATATCTGCGCGTGGATCCCGGAAAGCCCTGATGATGTTTTCCAGGTGGGTAGCTCCTGATACGTCCAGGTAGGCGATCTCGCTTACGCCAGGCGCCATACCGTTGAACAAACCTCCCGTCGCTTTATTGGCCCCGATGGAAGCCATGGCCATCGGGGTATGCTGTCCGTGATCGGTACTGACCAGGTAAACCTGGTTTTTGTCGGGCCGGACATCGAGCATGACAAAACCGGCGGCATCCACGTCGGAATGTATGCTGTAAAGCTGTAAGGCCTTGTCGCTGGCAAAATCATGATCATGATCGTGGTCTATCCATAACATGCCCTTTTCCTTATCCCACAGGATCGCGAAAGGTCCTGTCAGTCTCAGCGCACCTTTCCTGGTCTGGCTCTTGTCCGGCGAATAACAGATCATAAATGTTCCTTCATAAGGCACGGAATAGACCGTATCCCTGTAAGTAACCCTTTTGTTCAGCGAGGTCACTTTATCTGCAAAGGAATAGTATTGCTTACCCTGATAAAGTCCCAAAATGGAATCCCCGTCTGCCGTCAGTACGATATCCTTCACTTTCGGAACGATATTTCCCCGCAGGTCATAACCCTCCTTCATCTCAGGCATGATCAGATTGGGCAGCCATTCTATGAAACCGGCAGTGACGCCGCGGCCGTCGAAGCGTTTATTCCGCTTGAACAGATCGTAAGCATCTACGTCCTGCCAGGGGTGATAAGCGAGTGAGAAAGGATAGGCTACGGGCTTCTGAAGCGCGGTATCGATACCGTTACTGCGTTTCGGCTGCTCCGGAAAGGTTTTATTGCCCATCTCCGGCATTGCCGCAGAACCTGTCTGCCTGGTCTGTGACAGATCTATTACCTGCAGCGCCTCAACATTGGTATCCGCGGCCAGGCGATATACTTCAGGCTCCGTTACGCAGGCCCTGATATAATCTACCGTATCATCCTGGAAATAAACCTGGCCTGCATGCACCTTTATCCCGGCCGCAATGAGAGTTGATCGTCCTTCTTTTGCGGCAATATGCACATACAGCTTTTCCAGCTTATTGCATGCCGCTTCAGCCATTACTTTAAAGGATATTTTCGTTAACTTCTGCTGCCCGCGACCAGTAGCCGGGAACAGCAAGGAATACAGGCATATGCATAGCCCGATGCTCATGACTTTCATGATCGACGATTGAATAGATTTGAGATGAAGGTTATTTCAGCAGGCTCGCTTTAATGCCAGCCAAAAAGCTTCTGCCGGGCATTTCGACACTATTGGTTATTTCGGATGTATAGCTGTTCGTGATGTTCCTGATCTGCGTGAATACCTTTATTGGTCTGCTGACGTTGTACTGGAGGCTAAGGTTGAATTTGGCGATCTTATCATATTTCATCCAGTAGGCCCGCTGATTACCCAGGGATGGCGACAGTCCGTATAATCCTTTATAATAATTGATATAGTCCAGATTAGTCATATTGCCGTAATAAGTGCCGTCTGCGGTCACTGCTAATCCGCCGGTTTTACCCAGCTTGCTGAAAGTATAGCTGATGCTGCCGCCCCCGGTAGTCAGCGGAACGCCGATCAGGTTATCGCCCACCTTCAGATATCCTGAATAATTAGGGCTTAGCCTTTTCACCTTATTATTGAACAGCACGCTGTAGTTGACTGTAACCTTCAGATTATTGGCCGTGTAGCTCAGCTCTGTTTCCAGCCCATTGTTATTGACCCTTCCCACGTTCTGATACTGGTACGTCGTCGAGGTGCCTGTCTGACTGACCAGGATCCTGTCTATCTGGCCTTCAATATGCTGCGAAAAATAAGTCAGACCGATGTCCAGCTTATTGTGCAGCAGGAAAAAATTAAGACCGGCATCAGCACCGCTTTGCTTTTGCGGACCTATATTCGGGTTGGGCATATAGATGGTCGTTCCGGAGATACTGCCCTCCTTATACGTCCGGAGAGGAGCCTGTATAGATACACCATAGGAAACGCGGGGCTTAACCGTAACCGTTCCAAGGCGGAAGTTGGTCGTGCCGCCGAACCGGGGGGAATAGGCCGTACCATAATCGTTTCCGAACAGATCGTTCTTCTCGGCGCGGATGCCTGCTGTCAAAAAGATACGGTCGATGATCTCCGGCTGCCATTGCGCGAAATACCCTTTGCTGTTCACCTTTTCCTTTTGAAAGGTTCCCGTCGTGGAAAAGGAGCCATAGATGCCGGAAGTGCTGCCCGTATAGCTGCTGACCCGATCCTGAACTGCCTCTGCTCCCAGCACAATATTGGATTTAAAATATTTCGTATCAGGGTACCTGATAGTGGTAGTATACCGGAGATTGGCGGTTTGCGCGATATACGAATAGTTGGTATAGGTATTGCTGGCTGAAGGTTTGGTGCTGTTAAGCTCGTAGTCGACCATATCCACACCTACGGTCAGCTGATGCGTCCACCAGGAAAATGGTTTGTATGCTAAATTGTCCCCTGCCGTCATGGTCGTAAATCCATAAGCGACATTTGTCGGATTGGAAGCGCCCGGGATAGCCGCTTGCTTAAGGATTACATTATCGGGAGCATTGTAGTTGTCTTTCGAATACCTCACCGTCAGATCGTTCGTCAGGGTTTTGCTGCCTGTTCGGATCCCGCCATAGATATTGATCTTTTTGTCTTTGTAAGAAGGCACCCATGGCCCCTTGTATTCATAGCTGCCTCCGACATTAAAAGAGGTATTTCCCTGGTTTTGCATATAATCCAGATTATACCGCTGCTGCAGCACATCCTTATCATCCGCCCATTTTGTATGGATGGCGCCCGCGGAGGCGTTCACGTTAAGGTTTTGACTTGAAATGCCATTCCCCTTTTTGGTAAATATCTGGATGATGCCGCCGCTGGCATTCGAGCCGTAAAGGGTAGAGCCGGCAGGGCCTCTCGATACTTCGACCCTGTCGATGCTGTTGAGATCGAGCATGGAAAGATCATAGGTGGAGCTGGTGACAGCAATGCCGTCAATGTACATTTTGACACTATTCAAACCGCTGGTGCTCGAACCTCCCCTCAACGCTATGGAATTGGTGAATATCGACGCACCGCGGTCCAGGTATACGGCATCGGGCACCAGGCCCCGGAAAATATCCTGTACCCCGTTGAAGGCCGATCGGGTCAGCTGTTCGCCCGTGATCGTTGTAATAGGTATATCAACCTTCTTTTTTTGCGTAGGAATCTGAAAACCTGTAATCACATACTCCTGCATGGGATCATGTAAGGGAGATAAGGATACGGACACTGGTACCGCGCTTGTAACGGCTATTTGTTTTTTCTCATAGCCTATGCTGCTGATGACCAGCGTTACTTTCTCCTCGTCCGTCTCAAGCGAAAATTCTCCTGCTTCATTAGTACTCACGCCTTTGTCCGTGCCCTGGATCAGAACGCTGGCTCCTGCGATAGGCCTTCCCCTTTCGTCCATTACCTTTCCATGAATCTGGCCCGGAGGAACAACAGACAGAGAAGGACTGTCTGCCGCCCGGCGTTCCGAAGTAGGCTTAAGTCGTATCACCACTGTTTCCTTGACCAGCTGATAAGTGAAGGGCTGATCTCTCATACAGGCGTCGAGCACTTCTGTGATGCTGGCATTTTTCATGTCGATGCTGACAGGCCTGGCTTTCTCAAGCCAGGCATTGTCGATGAAGAATGTATAGCCGCTTTGCTTCCTGATCACCTGGAAGACCTTTTTGAGCGGGGCATTCTTCTCCGAGATGGTGATCTGCTGGCCGAAACCTTTTGCGCCTGCATGAAGCGACGCAACGACGATCAATAGGGCCGTAATTTTCATAATCAACAGCGTTTTGTTCGGGGACCGCTTTGTGACAGACATAGCGATCCCGGGAGCCTTAATTTGCATACCTTTGCAACAGTTTTGGGGTTAATGAATAATGCGGTCTTTCCGATCTGTAATTATGGGTTACCCCGAACAAGGCCGGGTCTGGATGCCACTCTAGGTACCCGGTTTTTTATTGGGACAACCTCTGTCGACTTTTCAAACAGCTGACGCGATCGTTAGTGTGAAAGCTTTCCTTATGGTGTAACAACGATCTTATTCTTTCCTTCTATCCGGAAATGGATATTGCTCATCTCGAGTATCTTAAATATATCCGACAGGTTGCTGCTGCTCTTTATCTCACCCCAGAACCGCCGGGACTCAATTTTACCCTCATAGACCACCTGCAGATCGTACCATCGTTCCAACTGCCGCATGACGACCTTCAGATCGGTTTGGGAAAAGGAGAACAGGCCGTTCTTCCAGGCCGTAGCCTGCTCTACGTCGACCTGCGGAATAAATGTTATATCGGCATTCTCTGTACCGGAGGACTGATTACCCGGCAGCCGCGCACCTTGCCCCGGCCGCAGGATCACTTCCTTATGCCCCGAGCTCTTGTCCCCAGGATCACGCATCAGCGATACTTTCACGCTCCCTTTTACCAGCGCTGCATTTAAAGATGGTTCATCGGTATACGCATTGATGTTAAAGGAAGTGCCTATATCCTCCACCACCATCTTCCCTGCCTTTACACGGAATGGCAGGGAAGCATTATGCGCTACTTCGAAAAAGGCTTCGCCGGAGACCTTGACCGTCCGTTCCTCGCCGGAAAAGCTGGCCGGATAGGTCAGACTGGATGCAGCATTCAGCCATACCGTAGTCCCATCGCTCAGGATCAGGGAGACGACCTTGCTGCCTCGCGGATTGGACAGTGTATTATAGACAGGCAACTGGGTTTGTGAGGATTGGCGGATATGGTCATATACGATTTGGCCGCTAGCTGTCTTAGAAAGCTTTACATTACCCTGAACAGCCAGCATACCGTCACCGGCGCTATCCAGGAATACTTTTTGTCCCCCGGCCAGGGTAATGATCGCCCGTATACCACTCGGAGGCGGAATATCTTTTTCCACGGGAGATGCGGCGACGGATGGCCGCTCACCGGTTTTGCCGGCGAAGTACCAGGAAATGCTCCCAGCCACGATAAGCAGGATGGCAGCGGCAGCCCATCGGAAGACGGGACGCTTCCAGATAACAGATCGGGAAACCGGTAAAATACTGTCTCCAGGCAGCTTGCCGGCTGGCGGATGCATATCGGAAAAGGCTTCGACACGCCGCCAGGCTTCATTTGAACGCATGTTTTCCAGCCGGGCGAAAGATTGAGCAAGAGCAGCCGGATCATTGAGCTCATTCAACAGCTGCCGGTTGCCCGGCGAGGCATTCAGCCAGGCTTCAAGCTCCTCCATCTCTTCGGCGGACATCTCTTCCCGCAGGAATTGCAATAGCAGCTGTTTGATTCGCTCCATATTGCTATAACAGCTGAGCAGACCGGTTCATCTACAGACTGAGGAAATTTTTTTCAGATC
Organism: Echinosphaeria canescens; assembly: GCA_011319275.2. NCBI lineage: Eukaryota > Fungi > Ascomycota > Sordariomycetes > Sordariales > Helminthosphaeriaceae > Echinosphaeria > Echinosphaeria canescens. Next base: position 6,937 of record WXYE02131064.1, on the reverse strand, counting down.
ATCTGCTAACGTAGGCCGATGTCAGAACGGTCAGGAGGAGAATAGCCTGTATGCGATTCCTGCGTATCAGGGAAGTCCGGAGAGATTGAAGGGCCCTGGCTTTCTGGGTTCGTACCGTTTGGACATTGATGCCAAGACGCGTGGCGATGTCATCCGTCGAAAGCTCTTCTATGAATAACATCTTAAATATCTGCCTGCATTTATCCGGGAGATTCTCTATTTCCAGATATATTTCCTGGATCAGCTCTGCCCTTAGAACATCGTTCTCATAGGAAGCGTCGCTCTCGCCATGCTGACGGGCCAGGTAATGTATCTTTTCATGGACGGCCTGCCGGCGCCGCCGGCTTATCGAATGGTTGACGCTGGCATTATGGACCACCTGGTAGAGAAAGGCCTTGAGCTTAGGCAACAGGTCGAAATCAGTACGTCGCAAAAGCAGCTTCTCAAACGCTTCGACAACGATGTCCTCCGATAAATGCAGATCGCCGGTAATACGCTCAGAAAAAAGGCATAGCGGTCGAAAAAATCGATCGAAAATGATCCTTTCAGCAGTGCGCTCCCCAAATTGAAATGCCTGCAGTAATGCGTTATCGTCGGGCGGAGAGATCATGATTCAGCAAACCTACTGATTAGGAGCGACACATCCACAAAAAAATCCCCGCGCCAGGAATGGCGCGGGGTCACTATAATCCTGCTGATGTTTCTGCTATTTTAGAAAGATCACATTCTGCAGCTTGAAGGTTCCGTCGGACAAAATAACCTTCAGCAGATAGATCCCATTATTATAATTCGCATCGACCTTGGCGATGCCATATGATGCAGGAACAGTCCCCTGCGACAGCAGCCTTCCGCCCAGGTCATACCATTCGATCCTGACGCTGGTCTGGTTGACGTCGATCCCCTTGATATAGATCGTTCCCTTTGTTGGATTGGGATAGATGCTGACCACCGCCGGCTTGTCGAAGTTAACGAACTCGATCGCGCTGTAGTGATACGTGCCGTCAAGATCCGTCTGCTTCAGCCTGTAATAGCTGGTGCCGGCATATGGATGCAGATCCTGCGTACGATAGTCCAGCCTGCCCGAACTATTGCCATGCGGAGCCGCAGTAGGCACTTTTTCCAGCGCTTCATAACTTACTCCGTCTTTGCTCCTTTCCACCGTGAAAAAGCTGTTATTGGACTCCTGCGTCGTAGCCCAGGTCAGGTTGACCAGGTCATTGTCAGGTTTCGCATGGAAGAAGAGCAGCTCCGTCGGCAATACATTGCCCCCACCCATCACATCACCCAGCGCAAAGGTGGAGAACGAATTGAAGGCCGTAGGCATATTCGTCGAAGTGACGCTCCCGATAAGATTCGCACCCGTATAAACAGGTCCGCCGTTACCGCCGATATCTATCCATTTATTCGGAACCAGGTAGGTATTCTTACAAACTGTCAGCGTAGCGCCATTGGTAACGATATCGTTGGAACCGTAAAATAGCTGGATCATCTGGTTGCCCGACAGGTCCTTGGTAGGCTGCACGACACCCGCAGAGTTGACCCTGGTGATCGTATAATAGTGTACGTCGCTGACATGGTCCACCGTAGGCGGCGGCGCCCAGGCCAGTCCACGGGCGCTCGCATTGTACAGTTTTGCCTCGTAGGTGTACAAAGTGCCGTTGGCATGATTGACCGTCAGAACGATCGGCCGGCAATCCGGGTTATTACCGATGGGGAAATTCAGCGTGCTCACGCCCGAGCTTGACTTTTGATACCGCATAGGACCATTCACATAGCTGGTGGACAGCGCATTTCCAGGGGTTGTAACAGACCCGTTCAGCATGGTCAGGATATAGGTGGTCGAAGTATGCAGCAGACCAGAGGTCATGGCCAGCGTCTTCGAAACGTTAATGGAACTATTGTTCAACGTCACGCCGCTTCCCGTATTCGCGATCACGAGCCTGGAAAAAATAGGGGCCGAAGTACCCGCCGTCGCATTGATCGTCTGCGCACCGGCGCCATTGAAGATCGCCGTGCCATTGCCGTTACCAAAAGTGATCGCCGCGGAAGACGGCGAGGTAACGCTTACATTGCCGGAATAAGTGCTGGTATTGTTATAATTGGGGTATACGGGCCCCGTGCTTACCTGAACAAATGACACGTTACCGTTATAAGCATCGGCAGTCGAATTGGTCATCATCAGGTAACCCGTACCATTATCCGTAAAAGTGCTTGTACCGTTAAAGGTATTTCCACCTGCGCTCTGGTCATTGGAAGAACCTGTTTTCGTACCATTCACCGTACCATTGAAAACCGCTCCATTGTACAATAGCCCGGGGCTGGAAGAAGTGACAGGACCATCGAAGGATGAATTGGGACCGTACTGGACATAGCTGCTGCCAGTCGATACGATATTCTGAGCCGTACCGGATCCGGATTGCGTAAACCGTCTGAGCACAAGTCCGCCGCTGGCAAATCCACCGCTGCCGACACTGATCGACTTGCCTGAGGCCAGCGTCGAATTGCCCGTTCCATTGCCAAAGTATATTCCGCCTCCGTTAACGTTGACAACGGAGATATTCCCATTGTATTGGCAGTTCACGCCATATTGATTCGGATAGATCCAGAGTCCGGCCGCGCCCGGCTGGTTGTTGTAGATAACGTCTCCATTAAAAACATTGCCGGTACTGTTATAAGCCGTATACAGATGCGATGCGCTGCTGTAGTTGGAAAAAGTGGCCGAAGACATCCAGGTATCCGGATTGCCATTTCCCATCATGAAATAACCGGCACCTGTATTGGTGATCGAAAACGCCCCGACGAAAAGATTGTTTCCGCTGCTGGCATCGCTCGTGACGCCATTCTTCACAGAACTGACCAGGCCGTTAAAAGTACATCCGTTAAAGTACAAAGTAGGGCTGACCGTTGTCATATCTCCTCCAAAATTCGACTGAGGACCAAAAGTAAGGTTACCGGTTCCCGTCAGCGTAAGCGCCTGATCTTTACCACCGACTTGGATGAACTGCCTGAGCAGCAGCGTACCGCTGCTAAAACCGTCCGTCCCGACGGTGATCGTCCTGCCCGACGCCAGCGTAGCCGTTGCCGTGCTGTTCCCGCTGCAGAATTGGACCCCCTGACCGCTGGTCGAGGTGACTACGATATTATCATTGAAGTTAGTGCCCGTAGAATAAGGGCTCACATAGATCAGTGTATTGGCGGTCGGCGCATTGTTGAAAGTTGTTACGCCTCCAAAATAGTTGTCGGAGCTGTTATGCGCCAGATACATATGTGCGCTGCCCTTGTTAGTAAAGGTGGCGATCGTGTTGAACTGGTCCTTGTTGCCATTCGCCATCATCAGGTATCCCGAACCCGTGTTGGTCAAAGTTGTGACGCCGTTGAACACGTTATTGCCATTGCTCTGATCATTGGTCGGCCCTGTCTTGGTCCCGGTAGCCGACCCGTTGAACGTACAGCCCTGAAAATATAATCCCGGGCTGGACGACACCACATTCCCTCCCAGCGCAGAGCTGGGCCCGAATTGCAGATAAGTGGCCGTATTCGCCAGGGTCAGGTTGATGGATTGAAAACCCAGCTGGGTGAATTGCTTAAGGATCAGGTAACCGGAATTCAAACCGGTCAGACCCGCCTTGATCGTCTTGCTGGCCGCCAGGGTAGCTGTCGCCGTCGTGTTGCCGCCGCAGAAAGTGATGCCCGTTGCGCTTCCGGACGTATTTACATAGATATCACCGTTGAACTGATTACCCGCGGAAGCCCAGCAGGCCAGGATCCTTTCAGCCCCGCTATTGGTAAACGTCACGTCGTTGTTCCAGATATCGGGATTCGTGTTACCCAGTAAAAGATAGCTGCTCCCGGTATTCGTAAGGGTGCAAACGCCATTAAATACGTTGCCGCCTACGCTCCAGTCTCCGGTTACGCCCGTCTTTGTAAGCGTGCTCACCCCATCGAACGTACATCCGTTCAGGTAAAGCGTAGGACTGGAACCTACGACATCCCCCCCGAAGCCGGACAAAGGACCAAAGGTCAGGTTGCCCGTACCCGTCAGCAGCAGCGAGTCCAATGCCGGTCCGGTCTGCGTGAACTGCCTGAGCAGCACCGTACCGCTGGAAAAGCCGGCCGCGCCGACGCTGATCGGATGGCCTGCCAATGTAACCGTCGCCGTCGCATTGCCGTTACAGAACAGCACGCCTGCCCCGTTGGTGCTGCTGACTAGGATACTGTCGTTGAATACCGTACCCGTCGAATTCTGGCTGACATAGATCGCGTTATTGCCCGTAGGAGAGTTATTAAAAGTGGTCACCCCGTTAAATGCATTTCCGCTGCTGTTGTGCGCAATGTGTAGATTGGCGCTCCCCACGTTGTTAAAGGTCGCTGCTGCATTGAACTGATCCGGGTTCCCGCTGCCAAGCACCAGCGGACCGGATCCGGCATTGGTAATGTTGGCAACGCCATTGAATACATTGTTTCCGCTGTAATCTGATGTCGAACCATTCTTTACGCTGGTTACTTTGCCATTGAATGTGCAGCCGCTAAAGAACAGCGACGCGCTGGTCGAGGACATGTCACCACCGATCGTGGAGCTGGGGCCGAATGTCAACGACGTAGTTCCTGTAAGGGGTAGAGAGACCGGCACATTGCCCAGCTGCGTAAAACGCATGATCTGCAGATAGCCCACATTGAAGCCTGCACCGCCGATCGAGATCGTCTTACCCGCAGCCATGGTCATATCGGTATTGGAGCTCCACCCAAAAGCAGTACCCTGCGAAGACCCTATCTGGGTTAATATGATATTGCCATTGAACTGGTTGCCCGTAGGAGTGTTGCCGAATATGATACGTTCGGTAGAGTTGTTATTGGAGTATACGTCTCCGTTATAAATATCGGGGGCTCCATTGGCAAAGCCAAAATATCCGCCCCCGAGATGATTGATGACCAGTGCGGAGCCAAATATATTTCCACCGTTGGACCACTCTCCTGTCGCACCCGTCTTTGTAACCGTTACCGTGTCCGAAAAAACGGCTCCGTTCAGGAGTATGCGTGGCGAGCTGACCGTAAAAGCTCCTCCGAAAGCGGAAGAAGGGCCTACCTGGCAAAGCGTGGCGGCGCCGGTCAGGCTCAGATTCGTCGGCGTATTCCCCAATTGAGTGAACTGCCGGAGTAAAAGCGTTCCCGAAGAAAAGCCGCCGGCGCCGATCAGGATGGCATGACCTGCAGACTGGACGGCTGAAGCTCCGCTATTGGCGCAGAATTGCACCCCGGGACCCGATCCTGTGCTGGTAACCGTAATATTACCGTTGAATATATTGCCGGCAGAGTTCCACCCGGCGCCGATATAGGACGAACCGCTGGTATTCAGGAACAGATCGCCGTTGCAGGTATCCGCAAGCTGGTTGGCAAGGGTTATAGAGCCGCTTCCGGTATTGTTGATCGTTGTGACCCCCTGAAATGTATTTCCCCCCACACAATTGTCATTCCCCGTTCCGCTCCTGGTGACATTGACAGCGCCGTTGAACAGGGCGCCATTGAAGAAGATATCAGGCGTGTTGGTGATCAGGTCGCCGCCGATGATCGTTCCACGCGCAAATCGTACAGAGGTGCTTGCGCCCGTAAAGGTCAGGTTCATTGGCGCAGATCCCAGCTGTGTAAAAGTATTGAGATATAAATTCCCTGCGCTGAATCCCCCTGTTCCGACCTGTATGGTCTTACCCAAAGCAAGCGTCGGCGTTCCCGTCCCCGAGCTCCATCCCAGATAAATGCCTCCGGATCCGGTTGACGAGACCGTTATATCCTGAGCGAAAAGATCATTTGAATTATAACCCAGCATAAAGTATCCTGTATTGCTCTGCTGATTGATAGTACAGGTCGAATCGAATATGTTCTGGTATTGACTATTATGATTATTGGTGCCGCCTGTCTTCGTAAAGACCGCAGAGCGCGAATACCTTGCACCCTGCGCATAGATATCCGGTGCTGTGATAGATACCGCTCCTCCGAAATTGCTCGACGGACCCAGGTATACAGAAGCCGTTCCCGTCGCAGTGAGATTGATCGGTACATCGCCCGCCTGCGTAAATTGCTTGAGGTACAGGTAGCCCGCAGTCAACCCCGTTAAACCGGCAAAGACCGATTTGCCTGCCGCGAGATTGGCGGTAGCCGTGGTATTGCCGCCGCAAAACTGTACCCCGGCTGCGCTTCCTGAAGTATTGACATAGATGTCACCATTGAACTGGTTGCCGGCCGTGGACCAGCAGGGCAGTATACGCTCAGACCCGCTGTTAGTAAAGGTCACATCCGCATTCCAGGTATCAGGGGCATTGTTGCCCAGCAGAAAATAGCTGCTGCCCGTATTAACGATGGAACAGGCGCCATTGAAAATATTGCCGCCTGCGCTCCAGTCACCCGTCGACCCCGTCTTGGTGAAGCTGGTAGCGCCGTTAAAAGTACATCCGTTGAGAAAGATCGTTGGCGTCACCGCAGTCAGATCTCCATCGAAAGAAGAGGAAGGTCCAAGAGTGAGGCTGCCCGTTCCCGTAAGGTTCAGCGTTTGTCCAAGCGTACCGACCTGCGTAAACTGACGGAGCAGCAAGGTACCCGCGCTAAATCCACCGCCAGCCGTGATCTTTTTACCCGCAGCAAGGGTCGCGCTGGCAGTGCTGCTGCCGTTACAGAAAGAGATGCCGCTTCCATTGCTGGAGCTTACCGCGATGTCGTCATTGAACAAGGTCCCGGCTGATCCCTGGCTGACAGAGATACCCGCGCTCGCCGCCGGCGCATTGTTGAAAGTAGCAAGACCGCCAAAAATATTCCCGGTGCTGTTATACGCCACATACAACGTCGCGCTGCCCGTATTGTTAAAGGTCGACGCCGCATTGAACTGATCCGGCGCCCCATTGCCCAGCAGCAGATAACCGGCTCCGGCATTGGTGATGGTCACCGCGCT
>WXYE02130027.1:0-18571 GCA_011319275.2 Echinosphaeria canescens | reverse complement strand
GGAGAAGGCAGTACCTACCTAGCTAACAGACTCCAAGACCGGGATGAAGAGTTCGGGCGTGGATGAAACGACCGTCGTCAAGACCTCCCGCATGCTCCCGCAACCGGCTCCGGCTTGTAAAGCTCCCCTACCGGGCGTGAGCTACCAATCGCCACCGAGATCGGGCTAGTATCAGTTCCCTGACACCTAGGGGTACCTCGTCGATCGGCCTCCGTCCGGCCGGTCTTTGGTCTTCAAGCGGCACTGTCCTACAGTACTAATCACAATACAAAGATGAAGATCCCTTATCTCACGTACACGCGTTATATACTAACGAGTTTATTTCGAGCGCAGCGAGGTCGGGGGTCTGGGGGGTACCCCCAGAAAAAAAACAAGGTGAAAAAGTAGAACGGCTTTTTTGTCCTGGGGGTACGCCCCAGACCCCCGGCCTCGCTGCGCTCGAAGGTGCCAACGCGATAATACAATCAGGGTCAGTAAATGCACATATACGGACCTTAGAATCATATCTTTATTTTGTGATTGGCACTGTAACAGAGTAAAGCATATCCGCGTGGTACAAGACGGCATTCCTTCCTACCGCATGCATTTTATCACGGAGCGGACATTGCCGCGCCATCGTAGGTCTTGGACAACTGACAGATGGGCAAACAAGAAACTTCACCCCCCATGAACCCCTTGGTGAGAAAACGGCTGATATGACCAGGCCCTGCCTATAATGCAAGATGCCTGTCCTGCCGATGAGTTTTTCAACACTGGCCAGGGGACAAGATTGAGAGAGGGCTCGTTATAGGCAAGGAGGGTGTAGAACAAGTAGTAGCAGCCACGCTATATTCGCATGTTATGTTCACAAGGCACGGTCGAATCTCCATGGATTCTCTCTGTCCAGCCGCTGAGAAGCATGTCACATCCTAAACTGGAGAGTTGATCCGAACAGACGATAAAATGGTGATAGAGGAGCTAGGTAGGGAGCGTGCTCTCGGTAGCACTGTGGACTGTCGTGCTACAGTGGTCGCTGAGACGAGGCAAAGCCTCTTCGTACACGGGGTTACATTGGCTGAGCGTTTTGACCCCCACGGGCCAAGTTCTATACGTACAGTACATGAACAACGTGAACGACAAATCCAGCAACGCGGCGAGGGCACTATACCTGACCTCCTCGGCAAAGCTTCAACGGGGAGCAACAGAGAGAGGGTGGTCAGCGATCACTTCGGCATAGAGCCAGTTTCCTTCCGGTGGTTTGACCACGAGTTGGCGTTCTCCGGCATCGTCCGAGGGCATGAACTTATCTCACACAGGCAGTATAATCGGAATGGGGAAGACGCTTTAATGTCCTCTCCGGATATCTCCTGGGTAACACCCTCGTTGGAGGACCGAGCGGTCCCAAGAATATGTTTTCCTCCCCCCGGCCAGAAAATGCCAACCCTTGTTAAAAAAAAAAAAAAGAAGAACAAAAGAAGAACAAAAAAGGAACTCGGCCACCACGACGGAAAGAGAGCAAGCCGTTGAGTTGTGTTTCAGGACATGTTTCCCGGACAGTCAGAGAGTACACGGTAGAAGCATCAATGATCATGGTCTATCACACAGCCTGGCCGCCAATGCGCACCAATCCATCGGTCAGGACTATCGGTCCTTCCCCGTCGATCTTTGCGATGCCCCCCATTGGCCGTCCACCATCTACCGGCCTGCCCGAGATCATGATCGTTATGACCTGTCAATTCACGAAGCCGCGGACCTTTACCTCCAGGATAGACACCGGCCTACGTGCGGTAGGTATTATCGAGGAAGTTCACAGAACGGGGTCTTCACAATATTAATGCCACATTCTATTGGGCTGTACCTCATGAAGTGGTAGCTTCTGAGGGCTGGTGTACCTCGTGTAGTAGTAAACTGTGACGATGGAAGCCTAGGCAGGGCTGATGATACATCATCACACCCCCCTTTCAATAAGCCCACGCCCAGGCCAGGTCCAGAAGCCCATCTTAAACTCGGCGACGAAACCGTCCCCTGGCTCGATTCTCCCTGCTCGAAGCGTAGCGTCCCAAGATGCAGGAACACACACACACACATGTGCGCTCTGTTCCACGTGGTGAAACGTCTGAGCCCAGTGCCATTTTGGGACGGACTTGGATGCGATGTGTTAATTTCTCGTATCGAGCACTCTACTTACTGTAACTACCTCCAGTAAGAGAAAGCAAGAGGATGAGTATTTGAGATTTTTTGTTTATTTTTTTTTTCTGCAGTGCGTTAGTTGGGCCGCTCTTACAAGTCCTTCGACACCCATCAATTGTGATTTGTGATTGTAGTATCAGCGAGCGGCACATGAACTACAGAGACAAAATGTTAGGGAGGAAGGCTTTTATTCTTCGTGTGATGGAGGGAAAGGAGGAGGGGGGAAGATCAGGGGGTATTAGAACTTGTGAAACCGGAAAATCGCCGAGATCGGGGATGACTTTTCTTTCCGTAAGCTGTCCCTCCCCCCTTCTCCCCCAGGGGTTCAGTTACAATACGAGCTTTGGTTCTGTTCTCTTGGGAAGGAAAGTGCAATTTATCACGGCGAGATTTTTAGTGCGTGGCGTCCCTGCGGTGTCGGGACGCCACACACATGTGGCTTCGGCAGGTCTCGGACGATCTTGGCCGGCCGCCCGTGACGAGAGACACACTCCGGACCCTGACTATCAAAGTCTTGGACCCCATTTTCATTTTTTTTGACGATCAAAATGCACACCACACAGCGAGAGGGGGAGAAAAAGGAAAAAGCTTACAGCCGACAGCTCACTCAGGGGCTCGACCTCGCAGGCTTGGAGTCGGCCCGTGTTTTTGTTCGTCGCGCCCCCCCCGCAGGATGGTTTGGGTTGCATCATTGTTGCGTGCGGCTTTGCTTCATGGATACAGTAGCAGCAGCAGCAGCAGCATAGATGCGAGGTCGGCCACCATTATCACTCAATGAATGCCGTCACAAACATGGATGACACAAGAAACATGGATGACGCAGAATGATGATGTACATAAATCTTGTAAGTGAGCTGCTCCCATGGTAGGTAATATTGTTCGGTGGGCTCTCTGTCGGTAGTGTAGCTCATAGATAGCGCCGTCGACTGGGGGGTGGTTGCGATTGCGGCAAAGTCTGGCGGCGAGTCAGCGGATCCTGCCCAAGATAGACTTCTCACGGACGATCCTGCCGATCGACCAGGTCTTTTGGGCTGGCAGGCTAGGACTTTTTGTGAACCTGTTGAATTCGGGTTGGGGGAATGGGGGAATGGGGCAATGGGGGGAGAGGTTGATGTGCCGGTAGGGCGCCAGGGCGCATGTGTGTAGGGTCACCTGTCGCTCACAATCACGCTCGGCTGGTGGTGGGTGGTAGCGGTCGGCGGTCAGCCGGCGAGGATGGCGCTCTTGATCTGGGTTGCAGAAGGTCCTCCCTCGTCGAAGGTGACGTCGCGAGTGGTGATGCCTTTTCTGAGCTGGGGAATCCAGATCCGGCAGATGTTGGACGCGCGATATCCAACCAACCAGGGATATCGCGCGTCCAACATCTACAGGATCTGGATTCCCCCTAGCTCAGAAAAGTCATCATCAGTCTCGATATCACCTTCGACGAGGTCCCTGTCTACAGTGCCAATCACAAAATGAACATGCAGATCGTAGAATCCGGACACGCTCATTTACTGATCCTGATTATAATATTATTACAATATCTTCGAGCGAAGCGAGGTTGGGGGTCTGGGGGGTACCCCCAGAAAAAGGCCGTTCTACCTTTTAACCTTCTTTTTCTGGGGGTACCCCCCAGACCCCCGACCTCGCTACGCTCGAAGATACTGAACGTGCGCGAAGCCTAGGATCTGCATGTTTATTTTGTGGTTGGCATTGTACTATCCGGATAACAAGAGTAAAAGGCTTTGGGGGTGGTTACGCCTGCGGAAACGACTGTAGCTACAGAAGTAGGAGATTAGACATAGGACGGCGGAACCTTCTCCCCCAGGTATGCCCAGAATCCGGATATGGGGAGCTCGAGAGATCTCTCGTCCGGCAACCTCCGTGTTCGAGCGAAGAATTTGATGGCGGGGGAGAGGGCTGACCGGGGGGAGATCAAGGTGCCGGTCCTAGAGGATGACCATGCAGGAGGAGTCAGACTTTGGCTGGGAGGCGGCTGCAGCGGCGACGAAGCACAGTTGTTGATCGGGATGGTGCAGAGTGAGTGATATGGACGGCGCGGCCATGGTTGACGAGTGCTCTCTTGCGCATGTATAGTAAATAAACATGCAGGTCCTAGGTCCGCCAAGGTCATTGACCAACCCCGATTATACTATTACTACGTATAATACCTTCGAGCGAAGCGAGGTCGGGGTCTGGGGGGAACCCCCAGGAGAAAAAAAAAGTTGAAATATGAAGCGACCTTGTCCTGGGGGTTCCCCCCAGACCCCCGACCTCGCTTCGCTCGAAGATACTAATATATCGCAATACTACAATTAGGGTCAGTAAATAGACATGTACGAACCCCGGTAGTTACCTTGGTCGGTGCATCCTCGGGCGACTGTGGATTGTGGCTGGTCAGTACTCGAGGACGGCTATCTTTCGGGTTGCTGCCGTTCAGAAAGAAAGACGCCGGGTTCCGACGAACAAAGTACAGAACACGACAAAAACCAAGACAAGCGACGGGCTGCCGTGTCACCATGTTCTTGCGTTCTTGCGGGGGAGATGGAGCTCTGACGTGGGACCATGGGATCATGGATTAGGTCTCGGGCCTTCTCATCATCGATCGCCGTCATCGCCAGTGTGTGACTTCTGAGGGCGGCGGCAACGGCAATGTCTGCCATCCGACAACGGAGGGAGCCTTGGCCGATCACGTCTTGCACCGGATGTTGCCGGATCTGACATGACAGTTGATATGTTGCAAATGTGGGACTTTTTCTGACATGACATGACATGGCATGACCGACCGCAAAGACACTGACTGACACTTTGCATACACAAAACGTCGGGGATGATAAGACGGATAAGACCCGGGTGGCACAGATCATGTTCATGTTCAGCACAGAGGACAGCAAAAGAGTGCTGCTAATCTTGTGATGTGATGGAAATGATCGACCCCCCTTGATAGCTTTATTATGCACCGGAGGTGATGGGGGGGATTGGGATTGGGGATGGGGGCGGGACCATGGCTGTGGCTGAAATGAAGACGTCCAGGGGCCCACCACCGTCCTCACATATGGAGCTTGGGAGTGCGACAGTAGTACAATGCTATTGGCTCCCCGCTCCGCATCAAGCATACGATCTGGACATAGTCTGATAAGTTCGGATCCGACACTAAGCCATTGTAGGATGGCCATCCTGACGGGTGTGCGTGCGCGTGTGCGTGCGCGCGGTTGCGTGTAAACGAGTGCGAGGAAGTAAGCGCAAGTGCCCAAACTCGGGCTGCGTGTACGGGGCTGGAAGCTGTCAGGCTGCGTGGTGTTGATCTGTTTCTGTTTCTGTCTCTCTCTCCCTCTCCCGTGTGTTTCATGGCACGGCTGGTGTCGCCTCGCCGCAGTGCCGACTTATCCGAAGCAAGTTTTTTTCTTTTTTTTCTTTTTCTTTTTTTCCCCTCTCGTGATGCTGGCCGCTCTCGTCAGAACAGCGGGCGTGGATGCGATTTCACCAGACCTGCGGCGCGGCTGTTCGGCCTGTTCGATGTTCGACACATATGTGCGGGCGCTCTTCATTCGTTGTTAAGCGCACGGCCATGCGATATGCGGTAGTGCGGCTCGGCCGCAGTCGTTCGAAGGGTGCTGATCACTCCCGCTTTCAATCCTCCAATCCTCCCAATGCTCGGCTACTGCGCAGGCCCATCCCCCATCCCCCATCCCATCCTCCACTCGCCTTTTGGCGGGAACCCCCTTTTCGCCTCTTGCATGCATGCATGCATGTGTACTTACTTGGCTGCAAGTACATTTGCCTCAGACAATCCCCGTCCCGCTCTGTTGAGCACGTTGTGTGCGCCTCACGAGTACAGAGTACAGTACCTTGGTATGTCATGACTCCCTTTGAAATGCTGCCGTCAGCATTCTCGGCACTTGGGGATGCGAGTGTGCGGCAGAGGACTGCTGAAAGGAGCTTCGACTTGCTGTGTGGCTGGTGGAGGATGCAGCTTGATTTTAGCGTGCTGCACTATGAAGGCGGAGGGAAGGAAGAGGGGAGAAAAGGAGAAAAAGAGGGGGAAAAAAAAAAGGAGGGGAAAAAAAAAAAGGAGGGGAAAACAAAAACAAAAAACAAGGCGGCAGGAATTTCAAACGAAGCTACGCCGTAATTACTACGAAACAAACCCGTTAGACGACTGCGCCGTGGCGGGAAGCCATAATGCAACTGTTTGACCGGACCGGCTCAGGCTGATTCAGGTTTCTCACTGGCATTTCCTCCAAGTTGGTCTCTTGTGAGAAAAGATGATTTTTATTTTTATTTTTCCGTGTGCTGCGTGGCCGAGAGGCTCGAGCACGGGGACAAGCTGGAAAAAAAAAAAAAAAAAAAAAAAAAAGCAAATGCGAGCGGAAGGGAGATGCCTGCAGCCGGCAAGCACGAGCCGTCGGCGCTCGAGCATTTCTATTTCTATTTTTATTTATTTATTTTTTCAAGCTTGTCCATCCGACGGCACGTTCCCCGGCATGATCTCACGAATAAAAAAGCTTTGTGCCTTTGTGCTTCGGGTTCCTCGGGTTCCAGGTGCTTCGGGCCCCAGCATGCATCTCCGTGAGGGATCTCGGTCACACTGCGGCTGTCATGATCGAGGCCGGGACGTACTGGGGGGGGGGGGCTTGCCCAAGTCAGCTTGGGGCCTGGGGCTGATAGCATGGGCCTTGCCTTGTCCGCAAATGGCCGGCCGTGACGTGTGATGGTGAACAAGCAGACAAGCAGACAAGATGAAAAAGGGTTCGATTTCGGGGTGGCACGCATAACTTGAAGAAATTTGAAGCCCAAGCACCCGGCCGGCCCCTGGTTCCTTCGGCCCCCGTTGCCCCTGGTCCTGGACTGGACTCCGCAAGCTGGACGACGCCGGTGCACTGGCACACCAGTTTGATATCTGGCTGCATGCTAGAGGTGGAGTGCCTGCTCCTCGTCGTGATTCGAGTACGAGTACGAGAAGGAAGTAGGTCCCTTCCCTAGTGCGGGCGCGGGTGGCTTGCCGGACTGCCAGATGAGCTGCGAGAGGCAGGTGCATTGGACACAAGCGAATGCATGTGTTTTGTAATAAGCGAATACAGTCCAACAACCAGAATCTATTTTTATGATATCTTAATAACTATTGTAGGGGAAAGAAGAACCCGAGATTCTAATAGAAGATATTTCAGCTTTCGAGGAGCGGGGACCCCCCAGAAAACCCTCCTACTTCTGTATTATGATCTTAGAATAAATTTTAAATTTCCTGGGGGGTTCCCCCCAGAACCCCCGGCCTCGTCGCAAGCTCATCGAAAAGTAGACAATACAAGTCAAAAGTGCTTATTATAGTTATTACGTAAGAAAAGGAGGAAAAAGAAACAAAAAAAAAACATACGGAGAGGATGGCCACCCGCAGGAAGTGGAAAATGGAAAAGTGGAAAGAACGATGGGTCCCTCAATCACTCACACCTCACACCGAGGGGACCGGAAAATGGCCGGACAAGGCTGATAAGCCAGTTCGCCTTGGTCCTTTCTTTTTCCTCTTTCCATCCCTGTATGTACTATGTACCCAGCCGCACCGCTACACACATACTTCCAGCCATGTCTCTTGGACATACTGCCTACATGTCCTTTGAACTTACTATCATGACATACCACCGTACATGTATGTCCACTGTCATATGTCCACTGTCATGTATGTCCCTTGGTAAGGTGGCACAAACTCCATGAGGTCAAGTCGTATGTACCGGTATGTACCGAGTCGAGGGTGGGTAGTATCGATTCCCGCCGTGTGCGGGCAGATTTGGAAGGCTCGAGTGCCAGTCGAAGAAGCAGCTTGCATGGCTGGAATGTGGTTGGAATATGGAATGGTTGTCGGAATCTCCAGTCAACACAACACACAACACAATACAACACGCGGGCACATTGCAATAACAGAGAGGTCCTTCATTGATTCCAAATTCTTCAGCTTCGCACACCACCGCAGCCTGGGACTTCCTGGAACTCCTGCGACTCCTGGGACTCTCCCTGCTTGTTCGCGACCAGCGCGCCGCCGTGGGAGAGAGGGGCCCTTGAGATGGGAATTGGACGGGTCTGACGGGCTGGACGGATTGGATGGATTGGACGGCCTGGAAATACTAGCAGCCACAGTCATTTCCTCCCCCGCGCTTGACATTCCCGCATTTCAGCACCATCTTCACACTTATACGCGCTAGTTTTCGCCCGTTGCTCTCGTAAACCCCCCCCCCCCCCATCTCCCACCTCCCCATCTCCCAGCTGTGGCTGTTTGGCTTGACGCTACGCCCACCCCCACGCCTACGCCCACCCCCACGCTCATACCTATACCTATACCCTCGCGACATCCCAGACCTAGTTCTCGCATGGTCTTCGAATAGCAGCCCGAAACCGAGCAGGGCTTCTTCCTGGTATGCACTGATCCCAGCTGCTGTGACATCGCACGGGCCCATCAACGGAGTGACGGGCCCCTCCCATGCAGACGGCAGACCCCATCCATAGATACCAGACTACCAGACTACGCACCTTAACAACCTTTGACAACCCCCAAGTCTGGGTCCCGATCCCAGGCCTGTTCTTCCCCCCTACCCCCATACCCCCCCTACCCCATACCCCCTACCCAACCTTGGTACCCCACTGCTTTCTGACTCGCCATTCCGGGAACGCCCCCTCGCTCCATCTTCTTTTCACTTTCGTGTCTGGGTGTCCGCTTCGTTCGTCCCGCTCCTCGCTCCCAACAACACGCCCGCCACATATCCTCGGTTCCCCCTCCTCCCCTACACGAACAAGAGCATCGGGTATCGGGTGCGTTTCGACTTCCGGCTAACTCTGATTCCGCCCTGTCTGCCAACAGCAGCACGGCAAAAAGAGCAAACTGGGCTTAAGCCATTGTCTGATACCCTCCCTGTTAATAGCTGTCTGGCGGGTGCTGGCCGCACCTGGGGAGACAGCCCTGATTTCAGCAACGTCCTCGAGGCCTGGTTGGCCCGTCCGCCGCCTCTCAACATGTCCCCCGACCAACACCACGAGCTGCGAGCAAGCTTGCAGGTGGCGCCTCTTACCATCCTCAAGGCAAAGGGGGGACAGTCCTGCGCCGACGGGTCGCCCGATCCCGTCCATGCGCCCTCCTCCTCCTCCCCCACGCCCTCACAGAACCCAGACGGACAGCATTCACGACCAGCTCGCGACGCGCAGATGACGCCGCCGACCACACCCAACAGCTCACAGGAGAGCCTCGTCATGGCGCCAACACCGCCCCCCATGTTCCACAACTTCTTGCGGGCCATCTATCCCTTCCACCCGAGCCACGCCATGGTCGACTCGACCGTCACGCTGGCGCTCAACGAGGGAGAGGTGGTCATGGTGCACTCCATACATACTAACGGCTGGGCAGACGGCACCTTGCTGGCGTCGGGCGCGCGGGGATGGCTGCCGACAAATTATTGCGACGCCTACGACCCGGACGAGATGCGGAACCTCCTCAAGGCCCTGCTCAACTTCTGGGACTTGATGCGGAGTCCTGCCGTGAACGACAGCGAGCTGTTCTGCAACCAGGAGTTTATGAAAGGCGTCATTGCAGGAGTGCGATATCTCTTGGTACGTGCGCGACGGCCACGCCCGCTTCAGGAGGATAGCGGATAAGGCATAGGAAGAGGGAAGGGTGAGCGTTCTCGCAGCTGACCATTTGAAATAGGAACGAACACACTGCTTGACGCGCGAGTCCCCCGTCATCCAGAGACACGAAGGGCTCAGGCGGCAACGCAAAGGCATCTTGTCAGAGCTGTCACTGGTGGTCAAGACGGCAAAAAGAATACAAGAGATCCAGGGGGAGGCCGGCGTCGAAGACCAGGTCAACAACATGGTCGACGAGATGATCCTCCGCGCTTTCAAAATCATCACCAAGGGAGTGAGGTTTCTGGACGTGCTGGAGGATGACCGGAGAATACGGGCGCCTGCTGCCGTGACCGTCATGGCAACTGTCCTCGAGGAGGCGTCCGTCCCACCGACTCCGCCGGCCGAAGCGACCACGTTCGACGGGGCCGAGACACCACATGCAGGTACCCGCGCGGGCGGGGGCGGGGGCGGGGGCGAGGATGGGAGGAGGGACCACCACCAAGCAACAATGGGCAACGCAGCAGCAGCACAAGGGTCTTGGTCGCAAACGGGCATGCAGGGTCCACCGCCAGCCTCGTCCGGGAGGCATGTGTCGACGACGTCGTCATCGGCGGCAAATAACGCACGGCGACTGTCTCGGGGCAATGCCTTGCATGTGCACCGCCGCTCGTCCAGCATCTCGCACCGCATGAGTCTCGTGGGCCCCTCGCCCGTGTCGCAGCCGCAGAACCTGGTCTCGGAGCGACTCAACTCGTGCCATGACACCTTCCTGTCCCACCTGGGTTCCTTCATCGGCCGCCTGCAGCTCCAGTCGCAGTCGCGCCCCCACCTCGCCCTCGCCGTCCGACAGTCTGCCGCTTCCGGCATCCAGCTCCTGACCGTCGTGGACATTGTCTGCGCCTACTGCGGCGACCCTGTGCACATGGACCCCGTCGACCAGGCGCGTTCTCTGATGTACGACCGCATCCGAGACCTCGTGCGCACCGCGCGCGACATCCTAGGCGGGAACGGCCAGAATGGCGCCCACGCCCTCGCCCAGGCCGCCAACGCCTACGCCTACGCCCAGGCCACGCACGACCTGGACGAAGACATCATCGTACCGCACGACAACAGCCGCCTCCTGTGGACGGCGACGGCTTGTGTTAAGGCCACAGGCGAATGCGTCGCAAAGACCAAGTGGCTTATCGAGAGAATAGGAGACTTTGAGTTTGAGTTTGAAAACGGGCAAGGGTCGCTGGGGATTGACCTCGATTTGCCACCAGCGGCCGTGGCTCAGGACGAGGACGAGGACGAGGCGAGGGGAAGGGGAGAAGAGGACGAGGCTCGCAGCAGCGAGTGGGTCCTGTCTGGGCGAGCAAGGTCGGCAAGCATTGCCGAATCCAATGGGTCCGAGACACCTAGTACGACGAACTCGTCAGCGTCAACGACACGGCCGACGACGGCGTTTGCAGTGGACAAGCCCCTGCCACGGGTGCCCGAGGTGACCACGCCCGTCGAGTCATCAGCACCCAGGGACAGCGGCAGCAAATTCACGCCCATCTCCTCCTTCCGCCCAACGCTTCCGCCGCTCCCAAGAATATCAACGTCCCTGAGGATGCCCAGCGACGACTACAGCCCGATAGACATGTCGACCAGCCACGAGAGCGACTTCGGCGGCTCGTTCCGGTCCGAGAAGGGTATGACAGCCCTGAGCGCCGGCTCGGCCACGACCTACCTCAGCCGCGATTCAGAGTCGAGCGTCGTGTCTCAGACATCGACCCGTGCCACTACGCCCGACAA
The DNA here is from genome assembly GCA_011319275.2 of Echinosphaeria canescens. NCBI lineage: Eukaryota > Fungi > Ascomycota > Sordariomycetes > Sordariales > Helminthosphaeriaceae > Echinosphaeria > Echinosphaeria canescens. Next base: position 7,036 of record WXYE02130027.1, on the reverse strand, counting down.
CACAACGTCACATGCCGCCACGACGAGTCGGCCGTCCATGTCCGATCTTCGCAGCGCTGCGGCCGGCAACAGCAGCAGCAGCAGCAGCCATGCCGCCAACGACGATGTGGACGACCTCGAGTCTAGGCTGCTCGAGAAGACATACGCACACGAGCTCATGTTCAACAAGGAGGGCCAGGTTACCGGCGGCTCGCTCGAGGCCCTGGTTGAGCGCCTGACCACGCACGAGTCGACCCCGGACGCCGTTTTCGTGTCGACCTTCTATCTCACCTTCCGCCTCTTCTGCACACCCTGGAAGCTGGCCGAGACGCTCATCGACCGATTTGACTACGTGGGCGAGGCCTCCCACATCGCCAGCCCGGTGCGGCTACGAACGTACAATGTCTTCAAGGGCTGGTTGGAGTCGCACTGGCGCGCCGAGACAGACCGCGAGGCGCTGGAGCTGATCCGGCCTTTTGCGCAGACCGAGCTGATGGCCGTTCTACCTAATGCCGGGAGGAGACTGTTGGCCCTGGCCGACAAGGTGTCTTCGACCGACGTTACCCTCCTACCCCGTCTCCTGTCTTCCATGGGCAAGACCAACACGGCCGTTGCGCAGAACATCCCTGCCGACAGCCCTCTTCCGGCGCCCGTAATCACCCGGAGCCAGACCAACGCACTCGCCAACTGGAAGGCCAGCCGCGGGCCCTGCCCGACCGTGCTCGACCTGGACCCGCTCGAGATGGCGAGGCAGTTCACCATCCGGGCCATGACCATCTTCTGCGCCATCGAGCCGCACGAGCTGCTCAGCCAGAGCTCCAAGTTCTCCAAGCGCGGCCACACGTCGGCACCCAACGCCAAGGCCCTGTCCGCCTTCAGCACGGGCGTGACCAACCTGGTCGTGGACACGATCCTGCAGTACGACGAGGCCAAGAAACGCGCGAGCGTGACCAAGCAGTGGATCAAGGTGGCCGGCGCCTGCCGCGCGCTGCACAACTACGAGACGCTCATGGCCATCATCTCGGCCCTGACCAACTCGAGCGTGAAGCGGCTCAAGCTGACGTGGGACACGGTCAGCGCGCGGCGCAAGGAGACGCTCCGCGGCCTGGCCGAGACGGTCAACCCGGACCGCAACTACAAGGTCCTGCGGGGGCTACTGCACGACCACGTGCCTCCCTGTCTGCCCTTTTTGGGTACCTTCTTGACCGACCTCATGTTTATCGACGCCGGCAACCCGCGCACGCGCACCATGAGCGACTCCGGCCTCGAGGTCGTCAACTTTGACAAGCACGCCAAGACGGCCAAGACGATTGGCGAGATCCAGCGCTTCCAGATCCCCTTCCGCCTGGCCGAGGTGCCCGACCTGCAGGACTGGATCCGCCATCACATCGCGCGCGTGGACGAGAAGGACCGCCAGGCCGGCAAGGACGCCCACACCATGCACTGGCGCAAGAGCCACCTGCTCGAGCCTAGGGCTGGTGGCGGGGGGCCGGCGGGAGCCGGGGGTGGCCTCGGCGGCGGCGGAGGTAGCATGAGTGCGGCGGCGGCGGTGCTGCACAAGATGCCGTCTCCTGACGACGCGAGCGGCCGCCAGAGATCCGACGATGAGGTCGGGGCGGCAGCGACGGTGACGACGACGGCGGCAATGGCTGCACTGCGACCAACGACGACGACAACGGTCGAGAGCGATCCGACCGCCTCGGCAGCGCATAACGGCAGCCACGGCATGTTTGGTTGGATGCGGAGCAATACCACCACGTCCCAGGCATCCTCATCTCAAGGTGTCCAGGTCCCCCCATGAGTTGGGTCGCGCCCGGCCTAGAAAAGGGGGAAGCTACTTTTCGCAACTTTACCTACACGCATTACACGCATACACACGCCCTCGCACGCCCTCACATGCCCTCTCAACGACTTGCTTCATGATACCCCAGCCCCAATCTCGAGTACCGCTTTACCTTTTTATATTCGACTCATCTCGAGCTGTCTGTTTGCCTTCGCATGCACACATTCACACACTCACACTCGCACACACATACGAAATCACATCCATCTCTCCATGCCATATCTTCATCCCTCGCATTACGAGGAATCGTACCGACAATCAGCCGGAAACCCGGTTCGACATTCGCACATCACAAGTCTTCCTTTTTTGGCTTGACATTAAGCGCTGGGTTTTGTTTTTCATTCAACGTGTATATTCCTTCCCCTCATTATTTATCTTTCTCTTCCACTCTCTCCCACTCTCATGCCTCCACGGCTCTTCCTCCGCTTCGACACCTCCCTCCGCTCCATCCCCCTCCATCTTCTTCTAATCTTTCACTAGGGTATAAGGGGTATAAGGGGCGGGTGGCATATTGGAAGGCGTGAGGGGACAACGCCTTCTGTCTAGCTCGTCTTGTATCTCCCTCCTCTGTATGGCGCCGGACTGTGGTGTACGGGCAGATGTTCGGTCGGTCGGTTGGTTTCTTGTGTTCCAATGAAGACGATATCCTCGGGCCGTCTTGTCTTGGTTTTTTTTTTTCGACACTCTTCTTGGTGGGGGGTTGGGAAGTGTTCCCTTTGTCTGGCTCTTGATTCCCAATTCTCTATTTCTTTCTTTCTCTCTCTCTCCATCCTTCTCTCTTCCTCTTTATCTCTCTCTAGCCGCTGCCTGTTTGGCCCAACATGACAAGACATTCATATTTCTCTTTGGTTAACAGGGCTCGGCTTGGTTGAAGGGTCGGCGTCCGTGGAGTCCTCTCCCTCTCTCTTCTGCTTCGGTGTCTCTCAAGAGAAGCCAGGAAAAGACAGTCTCCTAGGGTTTAACACCCGCATCATACTCCCCCCTCAAAACACCGACGAGGGATAAAAAGAAGAGAAGGAGGGTTGATTGATTGATTAATCACCCGGAATGAGTAAAATAAGAACATTGGAGGAGCAGGGTGCGAGCCCTTGAAAAAGAAGCGAGGTCACGAGCGGCGATGGATATGGGTGCGTTTTTTTTATCCCTTTTTTTTTTTTTCTCTTGATTCCTTTGCTTCTCGAAACGGATGCGAATCAAGAGGGAGACCAGCAAACGTTTTTGTACGGTATATGGGATGGGTATTTTGTGAGAGTTTTTTCCTCTCTACTTGTCTTTTTCTTTTCCCCTTTTTTTTATTTTTTATAACTTTGTCATGATGATAAACGTGGGAATAAGGGGGAAGGGAAAGGGATGGGGAGGGGGTAGGAAGGGAGAGGGGGGGGGTTTTGTCCTTGGTTTGGATGCATTGGATGGAAGGGGAAGTATGATGGATGACGGAAGCTCTGCGTAAGGCTTGTTATAACAGAGACCCCAACGAAAAACGGGTTCATTATGAAAGAAAACAGTTGTTCGTTGGCAATGTAAACAGACTTTTCGGCTTCAAAACTCCAAATGTGAAAAGGGAAATACCATAAACCACGGCTTAAGCGCATCGTTGAGAGGGAAGGGGTGTGTGAGCACATGGGCGATGAATATGCAGAACACGCTCTTTTACTGACCCCGTGTACCTTTACCGGAATTCAGTTCCTTATATCCTAACGAGTCTACTTCGAGCGAAGCGAGGTCGGGGGTCTGGGGGGAACCCCCAGGAAAAAAAGTCGAAATATAGAGCGACCTTTTTCCTGGGGGTTCCCCCTAGACCCCCGACCTCGCTTCGCTCGAAGGTACTACAGTATAGCAATAGTATAATCGGGGTCAGTAAATAAACGTGTATGTACCCTGGGGTCTACCTACATCTTTGTTTTGTGATTGGCACTGTAGCTATGTACTAGAGAAAAAGGGGGCCTCAATTTATTGTTATAAGATCAAAGGAGAGGCATCTCCCTTTTGACTGAGGGGGCTTTTTACGACTTGAACCGGCCTTTTTGAGGATTAAATAGGTCTTCTTTTTCAAGATTGATCAACTACCTTCTCCCCTCTCCCGCCTCCCTCTTCAGCTGTTCCAGCGCCTCCTCGTACGCGCGGATACGCTGCTCCGAGAACCCGCCATTCTCGCCGCTCTCGCCAACCGCGACCCTCCCGCCACCAATCCTGGCCCTCTCCACCCCAGCCCCCTCCCCCCTGGCAATGCTCGTGCTCGCGCCGGCGCCCTCGCCAACAAAGTCGCGCCAGAAGCGCCGCGCCTCGGCGTGCTCCACCAGCGTCCACGCGCAGCCCGCGCGCCCTGCGCGTGCCGTGCGCCCCACCCGGTGCACGTACGCCGTCTCGCTGGGCGGCAAGTCGTAGTTGACCACGTGGTCCAGCGTGTGCTGTTGTTTTCCGTCATCATCACCTCCACTACCACCGCCGCCAAGGTCAATCCCCCGCGCGACCAGGTCGGACGCGATCAGCACGCGCAGGCGGCCCCGCGCGAAATCGCGCAGCGTGCGGGCGCGCGTGGCCGTGCGGGCCGACGACGCGAGCATGCCCATCTGCGGGGCTAGGTCGTCGGGGGACAGGATGGCCAGCAGGCGCGCGAGCCGCAGGGCCGCCTCGTTGGAGCGGGTGAAGACGAGGACGCTGGCGCGGGGACGGGGCGTGGTGGTGGTGGTGGTGGTGGTGGTGGTGGAGGCACGGAGGGAGGCCATGTTGCTGTTGCTGCTGCGATTGCTGCCGTCGTCGCTGCCGTCGCTGTCAGGGCCAGCAGAGCCGCTTCCAGAATCCGATTCGGGCTCAGATTCGGACTCGGATTTGGACTCGCACTCTGCTCCGGTGTCTGGGTCATCTGCCTCGGCCGTCTGGCCCGCCGCGGACGTCGAGGCCGGGACCATGTGCTCGCTGCTGAGCAGGTCGAGCAGGTACAACGGCTTCAGGCCCGGGTCGCGCACCTTCACGGCGTACTCCCGCAGGCGCGCGGGCAGGGCCAGCTCGCCCGCGCGCGTGTCCTCGAGCACGACCAGCCGCGGCCGGCGCAGCCTCAGACTGTTGAGCAGGCTGACGTCGCGCGTCATGGTGGCGCTGAGGATCACCTTGCGGACGCCAGACTTGTTGGAGGCCGGGAAGTCGCGCGCGCCGGGGGGGGTTGGCATCTCCAGGCGGCTCAGCACCGTGTCGAGCCACTGCTGGAAGTCCTGCGCCAGCAGCTTGTCGGCCTCGTCGACGACCAGCCACCGGACGTAGTCTAGCGTGAAGCCCGGCGTGGAGCGCATGTGCTCGACCAGCCGACCCGGTGTGCAGATGAGAATGTCGATCTTGGACATGTGCGTGATGACGTGGTCTGGCAGCGCTTCCTCCGAGGCCGACGAGAAGCCCGCCAGCAGCGAGTCGCCGCGATTCCCGTCGTCATCGTAGTCGTCGTAGTCGTCGTCGGAGCCGTCCGCGAACGCAGAACCGAGGCGAATCTGACCAAGCTGTTGATATCGCCTCTCCAGATTGCTGCGATACCCGTCCGGGTCGTATTTCTGCTCCTTGGCCATGATGGCGGCCTGCTCGACGGCAAAGGCGCGGTTGCCCATCGCCGTGCCGACCTTGACCCTCTTGCGCCCGCCGACGGCAAAGGCGGCCACGCAGGCCTCGCAGGCCTGCTGCACCTGCTGCACGAGGTCCCTGGTCGGCAGCACGATCAAGGCTCGCAGGCGCGTGATGACGCCGCCGCTGATGTCGTGCACCATGGGCAGCACGTAGGCCAGCGTCTTGCCGGAGCCCGTCGCGGCGGCGATCACCAGGTCCCCCTGCCTGTCCGGCGAGGCCGAGGGCAGTAGCAGCGGCAGCGCGGCCGTCTGGACCGCGAAGGCGTCCGCGAAGCCGCGGGACGCGAGCATCTTGGCCGACGCTGGCGCGATGCCGAGGTCGGTGAAGGCGGCGCGGGTGTCCGCGGGCACTCGCACAGGCGAGGCCAGCCATGGGGAGAGGGTCTCGTAGGCGAGGTTGACGTCGGCTGTGGGAGCAGGAGCAGGAGCGGGAGCGGGCTGCGGGAGAGGCTCGAGGCCATGCATTTCGGTGGCCTCCTCCTCGCCGTCTCCGGCCTTGTCTTTGGCGTCACCACCCTCTCCCCGCCTCTGTCCGTCACCCCTGGGAGGTGCCTTTGCCCTTGCCTGCCCGGCCTTGACAGACTTTTCGAATTTTTCTAGGACGGATTTGTGTCTTTTCGCCATTGCTGCATCCTCGGTGGCTGCGGCCTGCTCTGTCGCCTTCCTTTCCTTTCCTTTCTTCTTCTCTTTCTTCTTCTTTTTCCTTTCTGCTTTCACGTCCTCGTCCCCGTCCCCGTCCCCGTCCCCGTCTTCGTCTACTTTGCTTTGACTCGCTTGATTTGCAGACATAACCTCTCCTTCGCTTCTTCCCTTCTTGCTCTTCTCTTTTTTGGTCTTACGAACCTTGTCGGTGTCCTCCGGTATGACGATTTCGGGTCCAAAAGTCGGCTGTGTTACAGGCGCAGCGTCCTCTTGCTCCCCAACTGCACCTTCAGCCCTGTTCGAGTCTCGGGGCGCATCCTTGTTATCTTTTCGATTCTTCTTCATCTTCTTGTCCTTGCCGGTCTTGGAAGTTTCTGGCGCACCCAGGGCATGGTGGCTGCGCTGTCGCTTCCCCCTAGGGTCGGGCGCCTCGAAGTCGTCGTCCCACCGACGCTTCTTGGACGGAAGGGGACCTGTTGCTGGGGCATCATCGTCGTTGAAGACAATCCTAGTCGGCTTTGGAAGTTCGTGGGGCTTTAGTGACGAGCGGTTCTCTGTAGGCGCGAGACTGACTTGGGGCCTGCTCCTCTGAGGAGGAATGTAGCGAGCGTACATGGTGTTGTGCGCGTTAAAGAGGGAGAATAGGTGATCGTCAGGGAGAGAAACAAAAAAAAAAAAAAAAAAAAAAAAAAAGATGCGATGCAATCCGTGATGTGGAGTGGTGGGGTAAAACTGTGAGGCGTTGATCACATGACACTGCCGGCCAAACTTGCCCACAATTCGCGGCGAGCTTTCTTCACTTCACCCTATCAACGGATAGGCCCTTTAATACAGGGCCAATCACAAAATAAACATGCAGATCCTAGGATCTTTTTACACGCTCATTGACTAACCCCGATTATATTATTACTATAGTATCTTCGAGCGAAGCGAGGTCGGGGGTCTGGGGGGAACCCCCAGGAAA
>WXYE02128992.1:0-18629 GCA_011319275.2 Echinosphaeria canescens | reverse complement strand
TCTCTCTCTCTCTCTCTCTCTCTCTCTCTCTCTCTCTCTCTCTCTCTCTCTCTCTCTCTCTCTCTCTCTCTCTTTTCGCCCTCCCTCCCCCTCTCTAACCCCATTCCGTCGGCGTGCGTCCAAACTCGTCCTCAGCAGCAAGTTTGGCGCCGTGATTGCAGCCGCTAGTCCGTATCACACCACTCAACCGCCGTAGAAGATCCCCATCCACCCCCCCCTTTGGCTTCAACCCAGCCGAACCCCTGTCGCGGCGCGGTCCTTGCGGTCCTCCAATTGGCTGGTGGCTGAAGAGGAGAAGGGCCATTGAACCCAATCGGATCGATGAGAACAAGGCCCCTCAGTTACCAACACAACCCACTACTTCCAAACACACCCCCCTCACCCCCCTCCTTCCCCCCAAATGATCTCGACACCAACGGTATCCAATTGCTAGCCGCCTGCTTCCACTCGGCATTTCTGACCTCTCTCCCGGACGCATTGACTTTTCCTTTACTCTCTTGTCATCCGTTCGAACGTTCGAACTGGGCAACGACGAGGCAAACGGCAACGACAACGGCGCTCCTTCATCATCTGGCTCGGCTTCTCCGCATCGAACCCCTCTCCTCCCCTCTCAACCCAGTGGCACCCGGCACCCTCTGCCACTCACTCACGCGCGTCCCCCTTGACGGCTATTCTTATACTACTACTACCCCGCAGCCCACACCCTGCACGACCAAGGCGAACTGCAGCAACCCCCGACTTCGACCTTCTTCGCATATCTCGTGATACCCAAGCCCCAAGCCCCAACACCCCCTCCCCCCTCCTCTCTACTGCCGCGACTCCTGTTGCAAAAATAAAGAGGCGATTCGCGCTTCCCCGTCGACGCCGTCTCGACTGAATCGCCCGCCATGGCCACCCAAGCGAAGGGGAATCCGGCGTCGGCGTCGTCGCCGTCGAGAAAGATCTCGTTCAATGTGAGCGAACAGTACGAGATCCTAGATGTCGTGGGAGAGGGCGCTTACGGCGTGGTCTGGTATGTGCTTGCCTCGTTTCCTCTTCTATCCTCCCTTCCTCCCTACAAGTTATCCTCCCCAAAGTCTTCCTACTCCCTCCCCTCCCCTTGACCCTCGTTGCCTGTGTCCACCTTCCGCGCCACTCTCGATATCCCCCCCTCGGTCGCATTGAATGCCATGATCTCGAGATCCGTCTGTGTGGTCGCGGCATGTCCCGCTGACTTGCCCTCCCCCCCTCGCCCGCCAGCTCGGCCATACACAAGCCTTCGGGCCAGAAGGTCGCCATCAAGAAGATCACGCCCTTCGATCACTCCATGTTCTGTTTGCGAACGCTGCGTGAAATGAAGCTTCTGCGCTACTTCAACCACGAAAACATCATCTCCATCCTCGACATCCAGAAGCCGCGAAGCTACGAGTCCTTCAACGAGGTCTACCTCATCCAGGTACGGACCGCCCTGGGATACCTCCCTGCCGTGAATATATATATATATAACTATACATATATCTTATATCTCAAGTCTTTGGCTGACATGCGCCTCGGGCATTATGGGGCCGGCCGTGTAGGAACTCATGGAGACAGACATGCATCGCGTCATCCGTACACAGGACCTCTCAGACGACCACTGCCAGTACTTCATCTACCAGACCCTGCGCGCACTCAAGGCCATGCACTCGGCCAACGTGCTCCACCGCGACCTGAAGCCGTCCAACCTGCTCCTCAACGCGAACTGCGACCTCAAGGTGTGCGACTTTGGCCTGGCGCGCTCGGCCGCCTCGCAGGAGGACAACTCGGGCTTCATGACCGAATACGTCGCCACGCGCTGGTACCGCGCCCCCGAGATCATGCTCACCTTCAAGGAGTACACTAAGGCCATCGACGTGTGGTCCGTCGGCTGCATCCTGGCCGAGATGCTTAGCGGCAAGCCGCTTTTCCCCGGAAAGGACTGTGAGTTTTTCTGTCTCTGGGTGGTGGTGGTGGTGATGGTTAAGCCCCTCAACAGGCCCCCTCAACGGCCCCCATCAACGGCCCTGCATGCCCATTTTTCTTGTTGTGTGGCACCCTCGCTAACTTCGTCCGCTTTGCGCCTCACTCCAGACCATCACCAATTGACGCTGATCCTGGACGTGCTCGGCACGCCGACCATGGAGGACTACTACGGCATCAAGTCGCGTCGCGCGCGCGAGTACATCCGGTCGCTGCCGTTCAAGAAGAAGGTGCCGTTCAAGTCGCTGTTCCCCAAGACGTCGGAGCTGGCGCTGGACCTGCTGGAGAAGCTGCTGGCCTTCAACCCGACCAAGCGCATCACGGTCGAGGAGGCGCTCAAGCACTCGTACCTGGAGCCCTACCACGATCCGGACGACGAGCCGACCGCGCCGCCCATCCCTGAGGAGTTCTTCGACTTTGACAAGCACAAGGACAACCTGAGCAAGGAGCAGCTCAAGTCGCTCATCTACCAAGAGATCATGCGGTAGTATGTAGTTGCCGCTCTTCCGCCTGCCTATATGGTTTCTGCTCTCCCCCCGGCCCCCCGCCCCCCTCGAACCCTTTTAAGGGACTACCCCCCATCAACCATCACGGACAAAGGGGAAGGGAGGGGGCTGTCTCTTCCCGCTAAATAGCGGCCTCGCCTTCAACGGCCTGCGTGCCCTTGCTCCATTTTGCTGCATGCGCCTGCCTGTATATGGGACGGAATTTACAAGAACTATTGAAAATCTTGACAGGGATTCTTTTGCGGGGGGGGGGTTGCTGCCAGGACCGATCTCCTCGTCTCATTGTATTTGTTTCTTTTCCCTTGACTGAACCACTTTTGGGCGAAGGGCAGCTTTGCGGGGCGTTTTCATGCGCAACATTTGGACAGAATACCTGCTTTTGTTTCGCTGCTCCGGCCTTTCTCTCTCTTGGCACACGGCAGGAGGATGTAACAGGGGGGAACTAAGAGAAGGAGGGAGGGAGAGGGGGAGAGAGACCGGGTGGAATGGGCTTGTTATTGAGATGTCAGGTCCTGAGTTGTCTGTCCATGTGTGTGTGTGTGTGTGTGTGTGTGTGTGTGTGTGTGTGTGTGTGTGTGTGTGTGTGTGTGTGGCGTGTGTGGGCGCGTGTGCTTTGGGCGAGATGGGAGAAAGATACAGTATATGGGATCGTTTGTACCGATCCGGAGGAGAGAGGTCCTGGGCGAGGCAGAAGATTAAAAAAAAACCCATATGGCGGGCCCACAGGCCTCTTGTCTTGTCTTTAACGCTTCCAGACAGCCCGTTGAAAAGGAAAATGAGTAGGTAAAGAGAACGGTGGGATGGGCATAGATGATGGGAAGGTAAAACGCCAGGCCCATACGCACCCACACACCACCACCACCACGTACCATGATGGACGGTCACACGCAAGGGAGTTTGAAAAGGAAAGCTTAACACTGCGAGGCATGGGGAGGGAGGGTTTTTTTTTTTTTTTCAAACCCTCCTACGTGTGACCGTCCATCATGGTGGCTAGTTGGGTGCGAGTTTGGCCAACGATACGTACAGTGCGAATCACAAAATAAAATGTACAGATCCCTCATCTCCAACTAACGACTTCTGCTTCGAGCGAAGCGAGGTCGGAAGTCTGGTCTGGGGGATACCCCCAAGAAAAAAAAGAAAGAAAAAAAAAAAAAGTTTAAAAGGTAGAGCGGTCTTTTCCTGGGGGTACTCCCCAGACCCCCGACCTCGCTTCGCTCGAAGATACTATATATAATACGTAGTAATAGTATAATCGGGGTAAGGAACATGAGTGGTATACAGAATTATAGGATCTGCTTGTTTAATTTGTGATTGGTACTGTACTGTGCCTACACGGTTGGGCAGAGAAAGTGAGGGCGGAGAGTACTAGGCTAGGGAGAGGGAAAGGGGTAGTAGGTGTTCAAGGTGTAGTTCCTCTTTTTTGTTCTGAAGCAAAATTCTTATAAATGGGAATTATGATTTATTCTCCCGCGTCACGACAAGGACAAGCAAGCCGACTACATACCTCGTCCGTGTTGAATGTGAGTGGCCGGTTTTCTGACTGGCTTAGTGTGGAGGTCGACAGCTGTTGACCTTCGTATGCACACTCATCTCCATGCCCTTGCATCCTTCCTCGGTCTTCCTTGCCCTCCAAGATATCATCATGATAGGTACTGTACTGTACCTGTCTACTCCGAGACTCAAGCACCGACCCGGAAAGGGAGGGAAGCAGTCACGGATTTCTCAAGCTGGATATGTGATTCGGGGGTTTTTTTTGGGGTGTTTTTTTTTTGTGTCGGTTAAGACATGCTAAAGGGGTATCATAAAGACTGTCCACAATACTACACGTATGCGTCCATACCCCCCCTTCCCCCCTCCGGCCTGCCCTCTTGTCTGTCTTTCCTGCTGCCCACCAAGCCCGCCCTCTCGTGCGTGTTGGTGCCCGTGACTCGTATAAGCCGGCGAACTTGCCGAGTAAAGCAATGAGTAGCCAGACCGGTACTAAGGGGAGGGGGATACGATTATGGCTCAAGGGAAAAGAAAAAAAGATATCAATCCATGAACCAACTCCGGGTTTCGACATGTGTAGAAAAAAAAAAAAGACAGAGCGGTGGCCTTGTTGCCCTTTCCCCTTCTTTCCATGGAGTTTCCCATACTGCGACCTAGCTCTGACGGGTGGGCTGCCATAACGAGTCCGTCTGTGTGCGTGTACCTGAACCATGTGCGTGTCTCGTTTTTAGGGCGGTTGTAGATCAAAGTGACCGCCCACCATGAACCGTATAGCTTCCTCCGTGCCAGAAGAAAAAAAAATAAGACGAGTGAGTGTGTCAGCCATTGCGACCGTAGGCGAGAAGGGCGGATGCCTGTCGAGCCTCCCCTGGCTGCGTTGCGCGTTGGAAAAAAAAAAAAAAAAAAATAGGCTCGGCGAGCTGGCGTGTGCCCTTCTTCTTTTCTTTTTGGTGTGTTGATGCCCATCGTCGCCAACGGCATTATTAAGCAAAGTAAAAACGGTGACCGGTCGTCGCCTCTTCCCCGTACCTCCTTATTGTTTCTTTCTGATTACAGAAATAGTATTGGTGCTCCGTTTGCCCGGCATCAATCATGTCGCGCCAATAACCCACATCTCGACGCCAAGCACGCCAAACTTGTCGCCCTGTTCGCTGAGGCGCTCGTTCCCAAAGGTCAGGCATGTGGAGGAGACGCCCTTCTCGAGGCTGCCATCCAGCCACAGGCCGTACTTTCCGTCGCCCGCGCCGACGCTGAGGAAGTGCGCCTCGCACAGCATGTAGTAGTCGTTGACGCCGCTGTAAGGGAAGGCCTTGAAGCGGATCGACGGCGACGCCGGAGTGGGGCCCACGCTGGCGCTGCGACTGCTGTTGATCACGGTCGTGCTGCCGCTGGTGACGCGGCTGCGGCTGCGGCTGCGGCTGCGGTCGGCGCCGGCGCCGGCGTCACCAACAGCGCCATTGCGGCTAGGGTTGGCGTCGCCGGCGTCGGGGATGATGTCGTCGTCGTCTAGCAGTATGAGGTCTTCAGAAGGAGGTGCTGCCGGACGGGCGTGGCTGTAAGAGGAGGAGGAATGGTTTGGGGCGTGGACTAGGGCCGGGGGTGGATCCGCAGCAATGGTGGTGACGCGGGCGTTCAGGTGGGTCGTGTCGGCGGACGGGGGAGGTGGGAGAGATAGCATGACTGAGGCTCGCCAGAGGAAGCACTCGCCCGTGCCAAAGTATCCGGGTGCGGGATGTGGCATCTCAGACAGGTAGGCTCCGAAGATCTGTGCAGTCGCACTTATGCATCAGCACTCTGGGGTCGGTCCCAGCATCCAATGCCAATGCACATGGGATAGGCTATTGCATGGATCAGGTAACACCGCAGGCAAGCTTTAAACTCACCCCTCCTTCCGCATCCTTGACGACCAGCACGTAGCCCACCCGTTTCCCGGCGAAGGCGGAGCATTTCTGGTATAGCGTTGTGAGGCTGGCGCCGTCCTGCTCCAGGCTATACACCAGGCGCCACTCGTCCGAGAGCGACAGGCGCGCCGGCACCAGGATGCGGATCTCGTCGGCCACGGCAGTTGTCAGCAGGCGGGCCTCGATGTCCGTGTCCTCCCGAAAACCCGTCAGCTGCAGGGGCTCGAGCGGCGGAAGCTGCAGCGGGGACGGCGGTCGGCGGATGTTAGCGGCCGTGTAGGCGCCATCGAGGCCGTTGTTGTAGTTGTGGTTGTGGTTGTGGTTATGGTGCGCCCTGTAGTCTGCATAGGGGGCTGGGCTGGCTAAGGGGCCGGAGGTCTCGGACGAGAAGCGGCGGACCAGGCCGCCCCAGAAGCCCGATACCGAGGACGAGAGCGAGGGGGAGATCAGCGAGGGCGAGTGGGTGGACGAGACGGCTGAGGACGGATCTTTCGTAGGGGCACCGGCGGTGTTGGTGTCGGTCGAGGTGGTGGAGCGGGAGTCGGAGTGAGAGCCGGAGCGGGAGTCGCGAGAGGAGCGGCGCCGGCGCCGGTGACGGTTATTACGGGGACTGGTGGGGGGGCGGTCGGAGGCTGACTGCTGGAGCTGGGAAGATTGCGACTGTGGCTGGTCGTGCTCCGGCGGGGTAAGATCGATTAGTTGGGGGGGTTCTGGAGAGGACATGGTCTCGTGCTGCCATCAAGAGCTCGGGGATGTTAGTAGTCAGACGGGACGGGATAGGTCCAATGGGAGGGAGTTGGGGGGGGGGATGACTGGCTGGCCTGGCATGGCTCGCCGACGAGAAAAATTCCATGCTAACACGCTAGGGGCCGGAGGAGAGGGGGGGGGGGCGGGAGGGGAAAAACGGTGACAAGAGGAGGGGTGGGCAGCAGCTGGTGAACAGGAGGGCAACGAGGTTCGATGAGAGACAGGAGGAACATACGTGATACGTTGAGACCGTAATTTGTCAAGCGGCGAAGAGTACCGCGCTCGCTTGGGGTAAAACGACTAAGCCGGGGAGATATAGCCGTCGGGGCAGACCGGTTCTGAGGAACGAATAGCTTTAAGGCGGACGGACGCTGTTGATACTGATGCTGATGACGAGGGGAGATGGAACAAGGGGGGGTCTGGCTGGAATTTGATGCAAGTCACAATGCTTGCTCTCTCTTTCTGTCTCTCATGGCATGACAGATGGCATGACAGGAGAGGGCGAATAAAAGAAGCACAAAAGGATGGGCGCAAGCACCAATGCAATCAACAGATGCTGGCGTCAAGGAAATGCTGGCATGAAGAAAGGAAGCTGAAAGTCGGCAGCGAGCCTGACTCTGTATGTATGTATATGCGTATGTGCGTATGTGTGTATGTATGTACTTTACTCGGCCCCGCTACGTCAGCGAGCGTCGAGAGGTTCCAAGCATGCCAATTCTCGTTCTGTTCTGTGGAGGAGCGGCGACGGACTTTGGACATGGATGCTCACCTCATCACCAATGCCAGAGATGTGGTTGGTGGAGTGCACAAGCGATGGGACTTCTCCGGAATAAACAATAGGACTCCAACCACCAACCTATTTTCTTTGATATCTTAACAACCAATGGCCCGATTATATTGATTATTGGCTCATTCGAATGCCTGAAACGCCTAGAATACTTGGGTATTTTTTACTATATTTTCTTCGTATTTTATTGTATTTTTTATAGGCCTAGACTTGTTTCGAAGATCAAGGTTTAATATTATATAAACACTAGCGCTTACCGGTTATAACTCGGTTTTTGGGGGTTGATCGTTATGATAGACGAAAAAAAACGTCGATAATTCCGATAGAGGGCTTTCTGGAGATCTTGAATATCGAAAAAGCAAGTCAAAAGGGCTTGTGGTTATTGGGAAAAAAAGAAAAAGAGAAGACGAGTATTTCGAGCCCCATCACTTATTCCGTAAACGTACCATCGCTTATACACACCCCCTGCCAGCCAGTCAGGGGGTAGAAGCAAGCGAATGCACTTTTTGAAAAGAAGCAAATGCATTCTAATAACAACTATCTATGTTTTTACGATATATCAATAACTGTCGAAGAATAAAGAACCCCCTTAAGATTATAATAAAAGGCTTTCTAGAGATGTCGAATATCGAAAAGAAAATTAAAAAGGGCTTGTGGTTATTGAGATAAAAAAGGAAACGAGAAGACGAGAGAGTGCATTGGCTTGTTTCCAAAAAGTGCATTCGCTTGCTTCCACCCCCTGCCAGCCTGCTTGCTGCTGTCAAGCGACCTTCGAGTCGTGTTGTTTTTATTTATACCATCGGACTTTCGATCCCTCTATTGGAACGTGGGGTGTCTGTTGTGCCGTGTGCCTGGACCCGAGTACGTACAAGTCCACGTATATGAGGGCAAGGCAGGAGTCATCGCCATCGCCATTGCATCTAGCCTTCCCAAAACTGTATTCGATTTCGCCGTGCCACGAGGATAACCCTTGACAATTGTGAAAGACTTTGTAAATCCTAGTGCCAATCACAAAATAAACATGTAGACCCTGGGGTCCGTACACGCTCATTTACTGGCCCCGATCATACTATTGCTGTCACTACTTCGAGCGAAGCGAGGTCGGGGGTTTGGGGGGAACCCCCAGGAAAAAACACCGTTCTACCTTTTTAACTTTTTTTTTCTGGGGGTACCCCCCCGAACCCCAACCTCGCTTCGCTCGAAGTAGAGTGGTTAGTATATAAGGATCTGAATATTGAAGGCATACAGCGTCAGTCAATGATCGTATACGGACCCTAGGGGATATCAGGAATCTGCATGTTTATTTTGTGATTGGCACTGTACAAACCTAGCTCGGTTTGCCTTTCCCTCCAGGTGAATCGGAGGATGCTTAAAAATCATGTGAGAGTTCGCATGAAATCCATAATCCCCCTCCATACGCCTTCGGGCGAGGGCTGTTGGGAGCAAACATCAGGCTCGAACTCGAACGTCTTGACGAGGTAGTCGCGCGTTGTTGGCCCGATCGTGGCCACATATGTGCGACACCGCTGGCCCTCGCCCTCGCCTTCACCCCTCATCTCCCGCAGTAGCGTCGACGGCGATGACGGCCGCGTCCTAGCCTTGCCCGTCACCTCGTCCAGCAGACCCAGCCCGCGCAGCAGCCCGTCACACCCCGTGGGCGAGAAGACGACGACCCACCTCATGGCGGCACCGCAGCGGCGTGTGTCGCCGAGCACGCGCGCAAGGTCGTCTCGGAACGACGCCATCACGCCCGTGCCGTACACAACCAGCTCGTCGACGCGAATGCGCCTGTTGTCGGGCAGCGTGTCGGCCATCAGCGTCCTGGGGATCACGTCGCGCCGCTGTTCGCCCACGGCAAACAGCAGCGGCGGCAACGGCGGCGGCGGCGGCGGCGGCCCCCCCCCCGTACGCCCTGCGTGCCACTCGCCGTGGTAGTGTTCGAGAATAAAGTGCGCCAGCTTGTCGCCGTTGCCCGTGTGCTCGCCAAACACGCGCAGCGGCCGGTCGCGGCACACGGCCCGCAGCGCCCGCGTGGTTGCCGGCCCGACGCTGTAGACGGGTATGTTGTCCAGGTGGGGCCACCCCCCGCCGGCAGCGCTGTCGTCCGGCGGCACATCTGCTACCGTATCACCACTCTCACCGTCTTGCGCGCCTTTTCCCCTCTCTCTCTCTCTTGTCTTTAGCCTGTCGTCCACTTTGCTGTTGCAGCATGTCCATAAATAGAGACAGCGAGGTGAGCGTCAAAGCAAGACGCCTAGCCATGGGACCGTCTCACCTGGACCGTCGGCAACCAGCTTGGCAAAGGCCTCGACCGCGCGCTGCGACGTGAAGATGAGGCCCCCGTACTGGCAGTCCGGTTCTGCGCCGAAGCTCCTGGTCTGGAGGAGGTGCCTTAGCCTCTCCATCCCGTGCGCGTCAAAGGTGTGCTCCAGCACGGGCACGAACGCGGGCTCGAACCCAACGTCATCGGCAGGCTTTGAAAACAGGTCTTCGTATGCATCGGCAGGTGTTGACCTGGTCTTGAGCAGCAGGATGGGTATTTTCAGGGCCATTGTAGCGGCCCAGTCCGTCCGAAGATGGCGGGCTCTTCGGGTCTGGTGGAGAGAGTCGACGGGTTGAATAGGTTATAGGTTTTGATGAAGCTTGTACCTGCATCGGGGCCTCGTCAATCTCGTCAATGGTGGCTCCACCACGCCCGGCGATGACGAGTAGTATCCACCATCCAAAAAATCACCATCAAAAAATGTCGGGATGCATAGACGAAAATTTCCCGACTCTTCCCGACCGTTACAGTTTACAAACTATATAGTAAATGCAACGCGAGTGACAGCAATTCCGACTCCCAATTTTCAAATCGACATCGACTCCATCACCATAGCTCCGGCACACGAAGTTGCCGAGAATACCTATTTCGGCTTGCTGCGCTTTCCAGCGGCTACAACATTTCTACCTACGGCAACTAACTACACTTGGACTCGACACTCCGACTCAAGGCTATTGAGGCGGGAGATAGCATGGCCGACGATACAAGAGAATCAGACTTGTCGCAGGCGTCGGTGGCCGGGAATATCACGGCATCACCACCGTCTGCAAAGCCAGGCATTATCCTGGGCAAGGACGGGAAGCCGTAGGTTCTCTGTCCACGATGCTCCGTGTCAACCAGGTCAACGAGGGGGGGGCTATGTGTCACTGACACCTCTTGTTTTTTTTTTCTCTTCTCCCCTTGGCTTTAGCTGTCGTCCCTGCATGAGTTTCGCCGCCTTTACCTCACAATCCAAGACGCTCAAGAGCGGTCCCGCCACTGCGTCCTCTGCTGCTGCAGCAGCCAACACGGCAGCCGCAGCAAGAGACTCCTCCACCGCCGACGCCGCCGCCGTGGAAACCACGGCCGAGTGCCCGGCCGACGTCGAGACGCTCGGCCGCGGCACGTGGACGCTGCTGCACACCATCGCAGCCACGTACCCGACGTCGCCGACGGCGGCCGAGCAGGCGGACGTCAAGGTCTTCATGGGCGCCCTGTCGCGGCTGTATCCGTGCTGGTTCTGCGCCAAGGACCTCCAGGCGTTTGTCGGCAGGGACGGCGGCGTGCGGGCGGGGAGCAGGGATGAGCTCGGCAACTGGCTGTGCCGCGCGCACAACGAGGTCAACAGGAAGCTGGGCAAGCCCGTCTTTGACTGCTCCAGGTGGGAGGAGAGGTGGAGGACCGGCTGGAAGGACGGGAGCTGCGACTGATCGGAAGGCCCGTGTGTCGCCTCTTCTCCCTCCTCTTTTGCGAGGCGACGAGATCGGAACTACCGGATCTAGTAAAGCGCCGCGGCACTTGAATTGTACATCAACCTGTAATAACACCAATCTCCTCTCCTGCTGTATGTATAGCGCAGTTGGTTCGGCAGGACAAGAGGATAGCATTGCCGTTCTACAGTGCCAAATACGACATCAACATGTAGACCCCAGGGACCGTACACGCTTATTTATTTACTGATCCCGATTGTACTATTGCTATTGTTTCCTCGAGCGGAGCGAGCTCGGGGGTCTGGGGGGTACCCCCAGGAAAAAAAAAAGGTTGAAAGGTAGAGTTTCTTTTTCCTGGGGGTACCCCCCAGACCCCCGACCTCGCTTCGCTCGAAATAGAGTCGTTAGTGTACAAAGGGTGTACGGGAAACGAGGGATTTGTATGTTTATTTTGTGATTGGTACTGTACATAGATGCCAGATACGGTGATCAGTGTGTAAGAACAGAGGCGTCGACTCTCCCCCTTTCTTGGCAGGAGGCAAGGTTCTCATGGTCATTGTTTCCAGCACATTATGGCATGCCATAGAAACACAGCACCACTCTAATCCATCATGGGGATTCGATGACGGGCCGTTGGTGCAACATGTCGACGTGGAGCCAGGTGGTGATCCACCAGCCCACTGCCGGCCTGGTTTGTGGCGAAGAACGAACGGTATGTATTTCGAGCCAGATATATCAGCCCAGGCAGGATACATCATTTGAGGCACGAAACAGGAAGAAGAGGCGGGCTTTGATAAGAATGGCATCACGGCGTGGTCGGCTTCTCGTTTCGATGCATGCATCGGATGTTCGGAGTCTTGCGTGACACCACACCACCCCACAATGCAAGGGCCAAGGGTCCGCACGGCTCGGCGCCGGCGCCGGCCAACATCGCCCTTTGGAGGGGTCACGGAAGGAGCGAAGAGTTTTCGTTTGAAGAGTGGGGGCATGATGGTCTTGATTTGGTTGTAAGCGCGTCCTTAGCCCGGGATGATGGTGGCTAAATACCAGACCTAGGTACCGGTCGACATACTGAGTTCTTGGCATCCGGTTCCCAGAGCGAGAACGGCAGCGAATGTGTGCATGGCATGATTTTCTCTCCAACACGGAAGGAAGTGCCGGCAGCTCTCAAAACCGGAAGTGCCGGCAGCTCTCAAAACCGGAAGTGCCGGCAGCGAAAGCATGCAATGAGAGCTTCAAGCTGCCTTCCGACGACTCCGCCCCCCCTGTCGCCAGCCACGAATCGCCAGCCACGAGGTAGGGGAGCAAGTCAGCGAGCTCGGGAGCCCCGTTGGTCAGAGTGAACTCTGACTGGGTGACTGGCCGTAACGGCCGCCGGATGGAGCGGCCTGCAAAGTTGGATGATGCACCGGTAGCCACCGGGCGGGGGCGGGCGGCGGGCGGCCAGGTGAAGTGGAGAGGCACGATCATGGTGTGAAGCTTGATGCTGACGGCCGGTTCCGTCGCTGGATACGTTTTGGTCTGGAGATTTTGGTCTAGCCCGGCCTTGATTTGTGGAACTTGACCCCTCTCCTGTTGCTCCTGTCGTTCGCCGTTCCTGCCATGTTTGAACGGAATGTAACATACAGTACTGTACGTACCCGACGTTGGGATCAGGGGCGGAAGGAGCTACCGGCCTAACGTGTGAAAATAAAGTCAACGCTGTATAAGAGGCCGTGCCCTCAAGTTTGGGAATGCAACACCACCCTTTCGTCCCTCGTCAACTTGGCTGCCCTTATACGTCTGCGTCGTCACTCGATCTTCGCCCACCATCCTGTTACCTACTAGCACCGTCACAACATCACGTTCTCACACCTCACACGCAACGGACTGACCACAGGCTAGCCATAGCCCATAGCCCATAGCCCATAGCCCATAGCCCATAGCCACCATGACCGACTCACCATATCGCATCGACAGCTTGAGGAAGCCGGTCGACGTGGCCCAGTACCTCTTCACCCGTCTCCACCAGCTCGGCGTCCGTTCTGTCCACGGCCTCCCCGGCGATTTCAACCTCGTCGCCCTCGACTACCTTCCCAAGGCCGGCCTAAAGTGGGTAGGCAGCGTCAACGAGCTCAATGCCGGTACGTTCTGTCTCTGTCTCCTCCTTCTCCCACTCCCCCCCTCCCTCTGGTCCTCCCAACCCCGCTCTCCGTTCTGCCCCCCTTCACCTGAGCCTTGCCCTACCTGGACTGCGTACTAGATCTTCCCAGCTGACGAGCCCCCCCCCCTCTCCTTTTCAAGCATACGCCGCCGACGGCTATGGCCGCGTCAAGGGCATGGGCGCCATCATCACCACCTTTGGTGTGGGTGAGCTGTCGGCCATCAACGGACTGGCCGGCGCCTACTCGGAGCACATCCCCGTGGTGCACATCGTCGGGACCCCCAGCACGGTCTCGGAGCGCAGCGGCATGCTGCTGCACCACACTCTCGGCAATGGCAACTACCATGTGTACGCCGACATGAACGCACAGATCTCGTGCGTCGTGGCCAAGCTCAGCAAGCCACACGAGATCGCCGACAAGATCGACCACGCGCTGCGCGAGTGCTACATGCGCAGCCGGCCCGTGTACATCATGCTGCCGACCGACATGGTGGAGCAGAAGATCGAGGGCGCGCGCCTCAACATCCCGCTCAGCATCGACGAGGTGGCCAACGACCCGGACCGCGAGGACTACGTCGTGGACGTCATCCTCAAGTATCTGCACGCGGCCAAGAGCCCCGTGATCCTGGTCGACGCCTGTGCCGTGCGCCATCGCGTGCTGAGCGAGGTGCACGACCTCATGGAGCGCACAAAGATTCCCGTCTTCGTCACGCCCATGGGCAAGAGCGCCGTGGACGAGAACCACCCCAACTACGGCGGCGTGTATGCCGGCAGCGGGTCGCGGCCCGAGGTGGCCAAGCGCGTCGAGTCGGCCGACCTGGTGCTGTCCATCGGCTCGCTCAAGAGCGACTTCAACACCACCGGCTTCTCGTACCGCACCTCGCAGCTCAACACCATCGACCTGCACTCGACCCACTGCGTCGTGCGCTATTCCGAGTACCCCGGCGTGACCATGCGCGGCGTCATTCGCAAGGTCGTCCAACGCCTCGACGAGACCAAGATCTCGCGCGTGCCCTGCGCGCCACTGCCCAAGCCCATCGCCACCGAGGACGTCGACTCGCCCATCACCCAGGCCTGGTTCTGGCCCAAGTTTGGCGAGTACCTCCGCGACAACGACATTGTCGTCACCGAGACGGGCACGTCAAACTTTGGCATCTGGGACACAAAGTTCCCCTCGGGCGTCACCGGGCTCAACCAGACCCTCTGGGGCAGCATTGGCTGGTCCGTCGGCGCTGCCCAGGGCGCCGCCCTGGCCGCGCGCGACGCCGGCCAGATCCGCCGCACCATCCTGGTTGTTGGTGACGGCTCCTTCCAGCTGACCGCCCAAGAGGTCAGCACCATGATCCGGCACGGTCTGAAGATGACCATGTAAGCGCAAGCAAATCTGCACCGCTCTTGTACCACCCCGTGACGAACTAACCTTGCTTTCCTTCACCCAGCTTCCTTATCAACAACGACGGCTACACCATCGAGCGGTATATCCACGGCTTCGAGGCCGCGTACAACGACATCGTTATGTGGAACTACACCGATTTGCCGGCCGTGTTCGGCGCTACCGCGGGCAAGCAGTACAACAAGTTCAAGGCCGCGACCAAGGGCGAAGTCGAGAAGCTGTTTGCCGACCACACGTTCGCCACCGCGGACGGCCTGCAGTTTGTCGAGCTCTTCATGCCGCGCGACGATGCGCCCAAGGCGCTGGTGCTGACGGCCGAGAACGCGGCGAAGTGGAATGCCAAGGTCCAGTAGGGGGGAGGACGGAACATGCGGGCAAGCCCCGTTCCTGTGATGCCATGTATGAATAGTTAAGCCACATGACAGGCGGCCAGATCAACCTTTTCCTTTCTTTTCTTTTCTTCTTTTTCTTCTTCTCCTTTTTTAGGGGTTTCTTCTTTTTTTTTCGCTTTCTTCTTTTTTTCTTCATTTTTTTCTAGGCCACACGTGAGTATTAACGACCTGATTTGCACAAAAAAATGGGTTGCCGAAGAGAGAAACCAGTCAATGGTGGACGGGTATAAGGAGGCGAAAAGGGAAAAAAGGAAGGAGGCGTGGTGGAGTCGCATGAATTACTCGACTCACGAGGAATGATCAATTCAATATCTTCGCTTCGATAAATTCAAGTATCAGTCGCCGTCGGGAGGCTTTGGCATGTGTGCTCAGGATCAGGTAGGAGAGAGAATTGAAGATGAACAGGACATTTAAAGGGTGAAAAAGCTGTACTAGCGTAAAGCGAAGTCTATACTCTCAAAACGTGTAGCAACATCTTCGAGCGCAGCGAGGTCGGGGGGGGGGGGTCTGGGGGGTAGCCCCAGAAAAAGCACCCTCTTCCTTTCAACTTTTTTTTTTTTTCCTGGGGGTACCCCCCAGACCCCGACCTCGCTGCGCTCGAAGCGGTATATTTAGTAGACCAGGGTAAGACGAGGCGCTTGGATGACGTGCAGCTCCTATTTGCAGCCAAGCTCAAACAGCAAGCTTTCTTGCCATATGACCGTCAGCACTTTGTTTTTCTTTTCTTCATCTTCGCAACTTGAACGTACACCTCCAAATCCCACACCAGAGAGTAAACAATAGGAACAACTCATGGCGGACTCTGGTAAGAGAAAGTCTGCGCCGGCAAGTGGAGGGGGAGGGCAGCCCGTGAAGAAGAAAAAGGTAGGCTCTTATGTTTTTTTTATTGGTCGCTATTCCCTTTTTCCTTTTTCTTCCTTTTTCTTCCTTTTTTTTCTCCCTTTTTCTTCTTCTTCTTCTTTCCTTTCTCCTAATGCTCATCGTCCCTACCTACCTACCTTGCCTATCTTTGGCCCATTCATGCTAACCCGCGACCTCCTCTGCTGCTCTCGACAACAGGCAGGATCCAAGGGCAAGTGGCAGACACCGCACCAGAAGGGCAAGTTGGCGCAGGCACAACCCTCCGGCCAGGTCCAGGCCGGAGACGTCGGCCTGTGGGCGACGTGCGTCCGGGGCCAGGAGTCGCGCGCCGCGCGAGAGCTGGCCGCCTTGCTTGACGAGGTAGGTGGCCATCGCCCCTCCCCGGTTCCTTCCCCGAGGCCCCAAGATAAAACAAGATATCGTGTCAATGCCGGGCTCACTCACTCTCTCTTTCTTTCTCTCTAGTACGGAGAGTCAATGTATGGCGTCAAGCAACAGGTCGATGAGAATGCTGGCAAAGGACAAGAAGGGAATCAAGGAGGGAACGAAGGAGGGCAGGAAAAGGAAGAGGAGGATGAAGAGGAGGAGGACATCGAGTCCGCCATCCGCAGAGAAGTCGCCGCGCTCAAGGCGCGCGAGAAAAACGGCGACCTAGCGGCCCCCCGCCAGCAGCAGCAGCACCCTTCTTCGGCCGAGCCGTCGTCGTCCTCTCCCCTCTTTAAAGTGATACGCGTCGGCAACCTGGACTGCCTGTTGTTCGCGCGCGCGCGCGTGCCGGGACCCGTGGAGCCCGTGGCGCTGGTGCGCCGCATCTGCGCCGACGCGCGCGCGTGCGCGGACCCGCGCCGCCGCAAGTCGCGCCTCCTCAGCCGGCTGTCGCCCGTGAGCGCGTCGGGCAAGGCCACCGAGCAGGGCATGGCCGAGGCGGCGGCGCGGGCGCTGGGAGGCGTCTTTGTGTTGAGCAGTGCTGCTGCTGCTGCTGCTGCTTCTACTGCTACTGCTACTGCTGCTGCTACTGCGGCAGTGCGGGGTGGGAAGGGGGGAGAGGAGGAGGAGAGGAAAGAGGAGAGAAATGAGAAGGAGGATGGAGAAGGGGGAGAAGAGGGAGAAGAGGGAGAATGGAGACGGACAGAGGAGAGCAAGGACACCGGGGCGGAAAACAGGGAAGATGAGAAGGAGATAACAGGCGTTTCGGAAAAGTCCGGCGGTGATGCTCAAGGGGCAGTGGGCGCGGGAGCAGGCGTGGAAGCCACGGGCCTTATTCCTCCGTCCGAGCAAAAGTCATACACGGTGAGTGAGGACAAGCCCCCAATCCCTCCCCGTGTGATGCTAAGCAGCCCTGGAAAGCATTTGTTATACTTTTCACGCATCACACGACTGACTGACTTACCGACCCGTCCCCCCTGGTCACCAGTTCGCCATCCGCCCGACCATCCGCAACAACAACATGATAAGCCGAGACGCGGTGATCAAGCAGGTTGCGGGCATCATCGATGGCGAGCGCCACAAGGTCAACCTTGGATCGCCCGACAAGGTCATTCTGGTTGAGATTTTCCAGGTTCGTTTTTGGGTGGACTCCCTACTCTACTCAGGTCTCTTCTCTTCTCTGGTGCCAGTCTGGCTTTCTCTCCCCCTCCCCCTCTTCTATATATCAACAGTCTTGACAGAGTTCTAGCTGACACTGATCTAAAATAGACGGTATGTGGATTCAGCGTCGTCGACGGCAGCGACTGGGAGGCGCTCAAGAAGTTCAACATCTCAGAACTGTACAGTCCATCGCAGCCGAAGCAGCTGGGAGAGGGAGGTATTGCTCCCCGAGTGAATGCTAGCGTGGCGAAGTAGGATGTGAATACATCCACAGCAGAGAGGAGCGGGGCAGAGGAGAAAAGGGTGAAGGAGGAAGCGAGGGACCCTGGCGAGGAAGCGGGAGGGAAAAAGGATACTTGTCTCGGTCAGCGGAACAGCACGTTTGATGGATCGATAAAACATATGCTTTAATATCCCGGCCCTTTCCCTGTCTCTTTTTCACCACCCCACCCGCGCCCCCTTCCCCCTGCTAGTATGTTCTAATTTTTCCTTTCCTTCCCTCTCAAGAAGGAGTTGTTCCGTTCATTTTATCCGCCATCCTCATCAGAAGTACGAGAAGTTAAAATCTCAGCCCCGGTGCCATGCCGCTCAGCCGTACGGAGGGGAGCTATGCCACGACCCGGCCCCCTTCGCTTAAGCTTGCTCGATTAGGCAGGGCTCGTCCTCGCTTGGCCTCGCTTGTGCGCGCATCTGATTCGACGGCCATGCACCGTGGACCCGCTCGATCGGGCATGGAGGCCTGATCGGCCTAAGCCCTGGTCATCTGCCCCCCTATATTACCATGTGCTGTGCTTAGTAGGTGTTGGAGATTTCTTGGCGAAACAACCCGACTCAGAGATCCGGCCGTCCACCAGACCGTTCAATGGACTCGTGTTCTGGTTGCTTTGCACGTTAACATACAGTGCCAATCACACAATAAACATGTACATACTAAGGTCCGTCCGTACACGCTCATTTACGGACCGTATGCCTTCCAAATCATTCAGGCCCTTCTATACTAAAGATCCTACTTCGAGCGAAGCGAGGTCGGGGGTCTGGGGGGAACCCCCAGGAAAAAGGCCGCTCTACCTTTCGACCTTTTTTTTTTTTTTTCCTGGGGGTGCCCCACAGACCCC
>WXYE02127955.1:0-18630 GCA_011319275.2 Echinosphaeria canescens | reverse complement strand
GGGGGACTGCCGTCTGTCTCAATCTTTTGCGTAACTCGATACTTCCTACTCTACTAAGCCATACATAGGTAGGTGCGTGGTTCGAGTCCGGCTTGACGTCAGCGAGGCCCCCTTTCTGCTGGCAAGATCCCACGACGGCGAGCCCTGGAGCCCGGGAACCACAGGCCCCGAAAAGAACTGTCCAGCGTTGCACGGCTGCCGTCCTGTCTCTCTGCTTCGCGCACCAGCATGCCGGTCGAGTCGCGGTGGCACGCCGACGTGCCGGCCGTGTCGCTCCAGACGTGGGTGTTCGGCAGCTGCTCGGACCCCATTCCGCGGCACCCGTGCTACCTCGACGCAGGCCGGCCTACCGAGCGCCTGGTCACCTTCTCCGACTTCCGGCTTCTGTCCAAGCGGCTGGCCTGGGGGTTGCAGCGGCGCGGTGTCGGCCTGGGCGACCGCGTGCTCATGTTCAGTGCCAACGGGATCTATTTCCCGGTCGTCTTCATGGGCACGCTGATGGCAGGCGCCATCTTCACAGGCGCTGGCCCCCTCATGACCGCCCGAGAGCTGGCCTATCAGATCCGTGACAGCCAGCCCGCGCTCGTGTTCGCGAGTCGAGGCCTCCTGGACACGGCCCTGCAGGCTGCCAGCCAAGCCAAGCTCCCCCGCGATCGAGTCTGGGCGTTTGAAGACGTCCTCGACGAGCCGCACGCTGGCTTGGACGCCCCCGTCGGGCACTGGACCGCCTTGCTGGCCGCCCCGGCCGATGCCGAGCCGTTTCGGTGGGTGGAGCCGGCTGATCCGCGCAACACGACCTGCTGTCTCAACTACAGCTCCGGCACCACCGGCCTGCCCAAGGGCGTCGAGGTGTCGCACTATGCCTACGTAGCCAACGGCGTGGCCGCATCGTTGCACGCCGAGGACAGCAAGGACGCGCGCGCCGGTGAGGTCGCGCGCGAGTCCGGCGTCATCGTCTACCTGCCGCTGTACCACGTCGCCGCGCAGACGGCCGTGATGGCCAGCATGCCACGCATGGGCACCAAGTGCTACATTATGCCGGCCTTTGACTTTGAGCGAGTGCTGCAGTACACCCAGGACTACCGGGTCAGCCTGCTTGTGTTGGCGCCGCCGGTGGCCGTGCTCATGGCCAAGAGCGCGCTGGTGCGACGGTACGATCTCAGCTCCGTGACGCAGATTGCATGCGGCACGGCGCCGCTCGGCGCCGACGTCCAGGCTGCCGTGGCCGCCCTGTGGCCGCCGGGACACGTGCGATTCCGCCAGGCGTGGGGGATGACAGAGCTGACATGCCTCGGCACGGCATGGGACCCAGAACGACAACCTGTCAATGGCAGCGTTGGGGAGATGGTATGCAACTCAGTCGCGCGGCTGGTCGACGCCACCAGCGGGGACGAGATCGCAACGAGCAACACGCCGGGCGAGCTGTGGTTCAGCGGGCCGACGGTGATGCGCGGATACTGGCGGAACGACAAGGCCACGCGCGAGACGCTCGTGCAGCACGGGGGCCGGACATGGCTGCGCACGGGCGACGTGGCCTACTTTGACAAGTACGAGCCGGGCGGGCTGGTGTTCATGGTTGACCGCGCCAAGGAGCTCATCAAGGTCAAGGGCTTCCAGGTGGCGCCGGCCGAGCTGGAAGCGCTGCTGCTCGAGAAGGAGGATGTGGAAGACGCGGCCGTAGTTGGCGTGACGGTCAAGGGCCAGGAGATGCCACGGGCATACGTGGTCAGAAAGCGAGGCTCGACGACTACGAAGCGCGAGATTGCGACATGGCTTGAGGGGAGGGTGGCCCCATACAAGAGGCTACAGGGAGGTGTGGTCTTTGTCGATTCCATCCCGAAACTGCCGGTGAGTGAATGGGGGACGCCCTCTCTTGTTGTGCCTGTTGGAGATATTGCTGATACGCCGTGGCTTTTTTTTTTTTTTTTTTTTTTCCTTTTTTTTTTTCCTTTTTTCACGCCACAGTCGGGCAAGATTGTTCGTCGAATCCTACGAGAGAGAGCCCAAGGAGAGGTTGGGGATGCCAACCCAAAGGGATCAAAGTTGGCTTGATAACACGCATATGGACGGAGTTGGTTCCATACATAACTACAAAGGTACTACTGTATGTTTGCTGCACATGCACACATGCACACACTCACACTGCCCCGGCCATGACCACCACCTCACCGAGTTCCTCTTGGCGTCCGCATATGGAAACACCAGCGGATCGCATCACTCTGGGCTTCCTGTTGTTTGACCCGTTTGACCCACAGCCTAGAAGGGAGAGAGACCAGGCCCCCTGATCCTACCCTACCTGCCTACCCACTGCGTTTCGTTGGTGCTCCGCATATACCCTGGTCTGACAGCTGCGGAATCCCGGAGACAAATTCCCTCGTCGGCTGGGACCTTGCCGAGCTCCGAGCTTGAAAAAAAAAAAAAACAAAAAAAAAAGTCTGAAGCATTTGGAATGTGGGAGATGGCCCGTCGTTCTTAGGACATGCTTACGCCTGCTCGCCTTTGACAAGGATCCGACTGTCGGCTTCAGCTTCCTTAACCAGGCAGACAGGAGAGAGAAACGGGAAACGAGAAGGGCGCGTGCACCAGGGGGGCAGGGGGAGGAGGGCAGGGGGCAGGGGGCAGGGGATTTTGCTTTTGCATCGACCTTAATCTCCGTTTTTTTTTCGAGCGGCTTGAAAGGAAGCAATCCATGGTCCCCACCGTTGATCAGATCATGCGGCCAGCATCAGCATGCATAAGGCCTCTGCGTCATCCTGCTCATCAACGCAATGACCTCCGGCATTGGACCAGGGACCAAGTTGTTCATGATGTTCTGCAGCGTAGTGGGACTGGTAGGTAGTAGGTCCAGCTAGTACAGGCCGTCCCCATAAACAGGTTCGCTCTCGACTTGAGAGCTGTACGGGAGGGGGAGGGGAAGGAGGAGGGGAGAGGAGGGGAGGGGAGGGGGGGCTCTCCTGCGGACTGGGGACATGATGAGACGGTTCAAAGGCAGATTCTTTAGCCGCCAAACAACGAGATGAAGAAAATCTCCTCCCCCTCCTTTTTACTACGCTTTGACCCTACTCATCACGCGGCATTCACACTGTCACAAGTCAAAGGGTTCGTGTATGAATAAGGGGTTCGCATCACCGTGGCCTCAGGTAGTATCCGTGAGCGTGAGCACAAAAAGCGAGACAACCCATGCCAAAATGATGGATAAAAGTACCTATATGACAAGTCTATGCTATACTGTATGTAGGAGTTCTGAATTTATTTTTTGCTCTTGGCCGGCGGCTGTATTAAACGTGCTTCGTCGGACCAGGATCCCCATTTTGACTCAACCGAGCACTGACCTCTCTTAATACAACATGTACGAACATGTATGTATCAACCCCCGGGCCTCTCTCTTCCGCTCCCTCGTCAGCGTGCCTTCCTTCCCACACATGTGCTTCGTAACATGTTAGTTCTATGTTCCGACTGACTGAAATATGTCCATGTGCCAACAAATTGAACGCCAGGCTGACCAAGTTTGAGACACGTCCCAAACTTACAGTCCACAGTTGGCGGATATAAGCTCCTACCATGCTCGTCCGTCTGCTCGGGCTGCGACCAGGGATCCCCGAGCTTCTTTCCGTTCTACCAGAGCATCCAACCGCCGGGCATTTGAGCGCTTGGACTCCGACTCCAAGTATGCACTCGCATGTGTGGAGTGTGCACCGTTGGAGGTGATATCAGGCTTAGTTCCCGCTTTCCGACCACACGCCCCCCTGCAACTCGTCTTTTTTCAGCATGCATGGCGTAGACGTATCAACTACACGACCGATAGGTCCTGTCGGGGGGGGGGGGAGTGTCGAACTTACATGTAGATGGACCTTCTCACCTTGTCCCGACAAGTCGCTTCGGGGTTCGGCCGAGATGAAGGCTTTTGCATGTCTTACAGGAGTCCAGGCTGGCTACTGTAGTCTCTCCGACTTAAACACATCTTTGCAACCCCAGCTGCTTCGAAGGAGGAAATCTCGGCATGTCTCAGCAGGTGCCATCAGCGCGCCCGCACCCCATTCCCAGGGCTGCCCCCCTGTCAACTCGAGTCAGGATGGAGTCAGAATGCAAGGAGATCCGAGGGGGCACAGCTCAGGGGGGGGGGTACACATTGGGCGAAGCAGCTCTTGCTGGGATAGAACAGAGTCGCATGCCGTCTTCCAAAAAGTCCATTTTTGCGGTTGCGCCGGCCGCTCTGACCTTCTCATCATCATCATCGTCAGGGTATTTGTGATGGGAACTCCTGGTATTTAGAAGCAAATACGATAATATTCATGTCCATGCTCCGTGCTCCGTGCCCTCCCCTCCGTGCCCCCCCTGGACCTGTCAGGGGGCCGCTTGTTGGAAGCTTGTTGGAGGAGGCCTTCCTTTTCCGTTAACTTGTCATGTCCACTCAACGCTCGCAACTTGAAGCGGATGGATGCTACACTCCTGGTCTCCATCCAGGGCCGGGACGCCTCCAGGCCCGCAATGAAAACACGATCGCGGGTATCCGACACATGGACTCGGCGTGCCCACACCAAGGCGATGGAGCGACCATGATGGATGGAAGCTAGCCTCGAACGTTGTGAGCTGATCTAGCGTGTTTTTTTTTTCTATGCATACTGCATAATATGTAGATCCCTGGATATTTGGTATACTTGTGTGTTTTGTTTTTTTCTTTTTCTTTTTCTTTCTCGGGCCATGAGATCGCCACGCCACTGAAGGCCCCCCCCCCTCGCTCAGCAACTAGCCTGTCCCTGGTTCCCTCCCCTCCGCATATGGCGCTCCTCTCCCGCACATCGTCATCAGCGACAGGCCTTACAGTGTCCGTCGTACTGAGACAGATAATAATATCGAATACTCCCAGGTTCTTCCCGCTGTGCCCGGGGTTGTTTATTGACAGTCACACTTGTGTGCACGACTTCCACTTTACGAAATAGCGAAGTTGTCTATCCCCCCCTCGGCCCCAGGCATGGGAGAAAGTTCATGCTCCTGCTCCTCTTGTTACCGCACCCCTCCCCCCCCTGTGTGTCATTCATTACTCACCCTTATCATCCTCATCATCTTGCGGGCCGACCTCGACAAACCCTCCTCCTGCATAGCCCCCGCGACTATCTAGCGAATGAGCTCTCTGTAGTTCTTCTCGGCCTGGCGCTGCGTCCTCGGCTTGATTATCCGGCCCATGTCCCGCTTCGGCCCCGTCTCTCCCCCCCCCCCCCGGAAAGAGTACGAGAGATGCTAGGTGTCGGAATAAAAAGGCTTTAAAACCAACTCTATGGGTGAGCTCCTTGCCATTTCTCTTCTTGTCACTAACCCCCCAACCTGAGCTAACTGACCTAGGAGCTCACTACTGTACCTAACTAATTATTCACGCTCTCTTCGCCGCTTATTTTTCTCCCTTCACCCCCCTCCGCCTCCACCCTCCGCCCTCCTCGCTGTCTCTTCTCCTCAGCTCTGGCATATCGTCACCACCCACCACCATCCACTCGACAGCGGCTTCGCAAGATCGTCACACCTTCCAACCATTTCACCATGTGCGGGTTCGCCAAGTACTTCTACATCTTTCCCAACTGCTTGGATCCGGGATTGCATTTCTTCGCCATCACCACCGAGGGCGTCAAGGATCCGGCCTGCCCCCTCTCGCACGAGCGGTATATCATGCAGCCAGGCTCGTGCCCCATGTGCCCTCCATTATAGCCAAGCCGAGCTTGGCATTTTGCTGTCTACCCGCTTTCCCTCAAGCCGGCGCCCGACTTGGGATCATGTCTTGCGGCAGATCAGACACACATGCCGCCAAGATCACGACTCTATCGACATAAGGCAGCCCAACGGGGGCTTGCTCGGCATTCACGAGACCGCTCCTCTCGAGTTTTCGAAAGGAGGGCGCCACGGATTGGAAGGACTGTTGCCCGTGGCCTGTGAAGACCCGACCTGGCATGGCCGGCCGCCGCAGCCTGGCATGGCCGCCGCAGCCTGGCCCAACTCGACTTCCTTCCCGTCACCGAATCATCATTCCGCGGACGATTACGACCATGGCCGATCACGAAATCTGATGGGCGGGGCTGGTGGATGGGTCGGGGACGGGGACGTGTGAGATGGTCGGGTTGCCAATGGGGCGGCGATCAGGCATGGATGAGCCATTTTGTGTTAATGATTGGAAAGATACCCACGTCGAGCCCTTTTTTGTGCTTTCTGTGGATGCTGGGCATTTTTTTTTAGCCCAGCTCTTGTTCACAAGGTTCGGGCGTATCCTGTTTTTTCGCCTCGGCTGGGCGATGACGCTTCTGAGGATGGGGGGGGGGGGGGCTTCAGGGGGGGCAGGACCATTGCAGGGTAATGATGGGGGCCTCGAGTCACCCCAAGTTCTTAGTCTGGCAGGGGGAACGGTTTGGGTGGGTTAGAATACTCCGGAAAGAGCGGGCGCAAGCGGGGTGATAGAGAGGTGTTCTATGTATCACTACTGTACTATGTATACTGACTGTACTTAACTAAACATGCGGCCGGTTATACACCGCCAGCACCTAATAACAATACCACAACTCACAACTGCATTCACCACTGTTGATTTCATAACCTTGGTACTAAATAATCTCGAATGACTTTGTCCTCTTTCAACCTGCACTTCTTTTTTTTTTCCTGAGATCGCGATGATCATGTTGCCTTCGATAAGCTTGTCTTGTATCGTCCAGACCACAACTGCGTACCGATGGCAGAAGCAACCCGCCGCGATCTGGGTGCCCACTAGCAAGGCCTTTAGTTCGACCCGGTACAGTATTCCTTGACCTTGCAAAAAAAAAAAAAGAAAGAAACCTAAAAAAGGGGGGGTGGGGGAGAGAGGGCAGCCAGGGGGTGGACATAAGCGAACGAACTCGTCTTTTCTTTTTTTTTTTTTCTTTCTTTTTTTTTCTTATCAACCGTAAGCCCTTTTGACTTGGTTTTTTGATACCCGAGATCTCTAGAAAGCCTTTTATTAGAATCTCAGGGTGTTCTTTCTTACACGATATTTTTAATATCGTAAAAAATATATTGTACTGGTTGGAATCCGTCCGCTTGTGTCCAGCACCTGGCAGCATGGCACGGGAACAGCGTTCAGGCGGTACAAGAGTCTCACTCCACGCGGCGAGACACGCGTACGCCGGACCTACGGACCTAGGCACCCACCTATCACCTCGGTCATCTACCCTCTTATCCACGGCTGGCTGACATCGAGTCCAGGATGACGGAATGGATTATCACGGTCTCCAGTATCTGCCCAGATATGCATAGACGGTGTGCGGCGTACGAATCTTGGTTCATCCTAATTAGTATCTTGATGTGATCGATCAGGGCACATGAACCTGGCAGCGACATTGCCCGCCACATTCGGCTTGTTTCGGGGAGAGACAAGGCATCTCGCATGATGACAAGCGAGCTGAGCCAGGTTGGCCGAATGAAGCGCACAGGGTCATTTTAGACCACGCCGTCTGACCGTGTTCCTAATACGAGACTGGAGGTCGTGAAGGGAGGGGGGGGGTGAAGGGGGTGAAGGGGGGGCGAAGCCTACCTATATAGACCAGAGTTATAGAGGGCCCCCCCTGCTCCCGGCCCTCCTCATCATGGACGTGGGTTGGCCATGGACGTGAAGCCGCGCACACAGACCCCGGGGCCCCGCCTGCAGCGCAACATGTGAGCCGAAGGTAGATCCCTCTGACTGCAGTTTGGACAGGACAGAGAGGGTTTCAAGGTACTAGTGACAGCCCAAGTTGGGGCCGCTGCATCACGCGGCAGCAAGCTGAGGATAGCAGGCTGTGTGGTATGGAGTCAATATTACCAATGTTATTCCACCAAGAGCAAGCTTCACGCCCAAAGCATAAGCGCCCGGTATGTATAGTAGAAGCATCATTAAGAACTCGAGGCCGACGGTTATGAAAATTGCCCCATCGTGTGCTATTCCTCATGGTCACCGGACCTTCCTCATACAAGGCTTGTTCGAATCCTTTGACCCGTCCATCATCCGCAGCCGTGAGGCAAACGTGCCATCAAGAAAGGTTGCAGTTGATGTCAACAAGGCTGATGAGAGATGTTCAAGTTGTGGGGGGAAGCGCTTCTTTCTCTCAGCAACGGAATGATGTTGAGGCAATCGATAAGTCGGGGGAGCAGTCTTGCGTCTCCTACTGCGGAGGCTCCATCACGATCTTGAACCCCGGACAGGGATTCTTGGTATTCGACGAGAGAGATCATGTACGGACAAGGCTGCTACTGTTGCCACCACAGCCTTGCCAATGCCGAGTTGGCCACCGTGGCAAGTTGGGCTGGCTAGCTGTAATGCCTACCAGGCTGCGAGGTAGGCAGGGAGGGACCTATTCGTCGTCAGTCACGATCAGCTTCTCCCGGCCTAACAATCGCTCATATATATTCCTTTCTGTATCTTTTGACGGGGAGGATGTACGTGGAAGTCGCAGGCTGTAGCAAAGTCCGGCTGACGATCTATGTAATGCGTTTGGCAGAAGCAGTACGTACCTGCTGTACTGCTGTAGGTGTAGGGGTGGGCCGGGGAATGCCCTGAGCCTGGACTCGAGCATGCTCGAGCATTTGGCTCTGATGAATCCTGTTTGAGTTCAACTGCCAGTCTGGAGTTGTCGAGTTCACTTACGATGTGAGGCCAAGAAAGAGCAATTCAAGAATTCTCGAGCATTGTTTATATCAAAATCCAGGAGGTAAAGGGGGGTGGACAGAGGTGGGCTGAGGAAGTTGGGAAAGGCTGAAAGAAAAATTGGTACTGTAGCCTTGTTTACCTGCCCCTGATTCTCGACCTCGCTACTCGTTCTCTATCTGTATCCTCTCATAGCAAGAACGGTCTCCGAGTTATTCTGAATTGGTTATCTGTAGCTACACCGATAAGTAACACGTTAAGATCTTGGGTTTCTTTTTGTAGGCTTTGAGCGCGGTGCAGTGCCGTGCTCCTATTCGAGATACGTAGCCATGCGTTCGTTTTTCCCCCAATCAAAAGGTGCACCCCCCAACACCAGCTTCCGCAGACCCAGTCGCAACAGCGACGCTCTTCGGCACGGCAGGGTCCATCAGCACATCTGGCATTGCCAGAACAGCTCTCGTACAGGCTGCTCCGCCTCTGGACTGGGCAACGAACGGGGCGTAGTCGTGCCAAGGCCGCACGGATCTGGGCCGTCATCTGGTTGTTACCAAAGGACCAGAGGAGCGATGTCGTATCGACAGCTGATGTGAGCAAGTTGCTCAGCCCAAAGCCAAAGCCAAAGCCAAAGCTTCTGAGGATACCCCCTGGCGTCGGTCACGTTGAGGTTGGGCGACTTCTTTAGCTGTGTACGTTCTAGCTAAGCCCATGGACGATCATTCATTGGCTTGGCCCCCTGTTCGCGGGCGAGACTTGTGTCGCGTGGAGATCTCATGACAACTACTGAGGAGATAGTTTTGGTTGCAGGCAAAAGTCGAGCATGGGCGACGAGGTAGTGAAACCAAGAAATGAGAATTCCGTCTGAGACGAAGAGTGAACTGGCTGAGTATGGAAGCAAGCGAATATAGTTTTTTGCAATAAGCTAATGCATCCTTCATTAGTTTCCTCGTAAATTCATACCAAAAGAAAACTCGTCTTGACTTTCTTTTTTGCTTTTTTCTTTTTCTATTTTTTTTTCTTAATAATTACAAAGCCTTTTGACTCGTTTTCGATATTCGAGGAGCTTGCGACGAGGCCGGGGGTCTGGGGGGAACCCCCAGGAAAGATCTTGATATAATAATCATGAGGAGGTTTTTCTGGGGGGTCCCCCCAGACCCCCCGGCCTCGTCGCAAGCTCCTCGAAGAGTAAAAGGCCTGCTATTCAAATTCCGGGGATTCTTTTCGCTATAACAGTTGATAGATTTTTTTTTAAAAAAAAAAATCCAGATTGGTGGCGGTTGAACTGCCTTCCCAGCCAACTTGTGCTTAGTCACCGTTTTTCTCCGCTTGACCTTATCCTTTATCTATCTTATCTCAGGGCTTGCACTCGGATGCCGCCGGCAAAATTATTTCATTCGTGGCTGCCCTCCGCGATTGCAATTGCAGACAGCTCTGCACTTTCCTCATCAAAGGCCGTGGATTGAGGTCACGTCGTCGCTCTTTCCGCCTGCCTTCAAGTTTCCCACCACAGCCCGGCAGACAAAACCGGACAGAAAGCAGTCTGTCCAGCCTCAAGCTCAAGTCTCCAAGATGAAGCTCGTCAGGTTAGCGTTGCCCCCCCCGCCCCCACATCGATTCCTCGTCGGCTGCTGCGCTCTGTTCAGTTGCGCGACGCCTGCTAAAACTCTGGCCATCTTCCTCCTATCCTTCGCCGGGGGAAGCATCAAGCGTGCGCGCAACGCTGCCACGCCGAGGCTGACCATGCGGGAAAAACTCCAGATTCCTCGCCAAGCTGTCGAACGAGACGGTGACGATTGAGCTGAAAAATGGTATGTGACCGGCCAGGGCCAACCTTTGGTAATCGTCGACCGTCTCCCCAACATATGCTCCGAGGGCCCTCTCCAGGCTGGCTAACCCCTGCGCTGGCCTGTGACTCTGTGACTCTGCCCCCAGGCACCGTCGTCCACGGCACCATCGCCTCGGTTTCGCCCCAGATGAACACGGCGCTCCGCAATGTCAAGATGACCATCAAGGGCCAGGACCCCACCCCGCTCGAGACGATGAACATCCGCGGCAGCACCATCCGCTACTACATTCTCCCCGATTCGCTGCCCCTCGACACCTTGCTCATCGATGACGCGCCCAAGCCGAAGAACAAGGCCCGCAAGGAGACGGGCGATCGCGGCGGCGGCGGCGGCGGCGGCGGTGGCGGCGGCGGCGGCAGAGGCGGTCGTGGAATGCGGGGCAGGGGAGGACGCGGTATGCGCGGCGGCCGTGGTCGGGGCAGAGGCTAGCCAGCGCCTTTGAGAGAGGATTGGGTCGTGACCGGGTGGGGGGCAAGGGCGAGGGCGAGGGCGAGGGCGGGGGTGGCGCCGGGAGCCCAGTTGAGGCGAGCACTCGTTGGAAATGTAGATGCAAGAGAACCCTTTTACGATTATGAGCAAGGCCAACGGCTCGGGCGGGACATCAACCACCGCGTCAGTGGAGTATTCGCATCTAAGGAGGCGTTGAGGGCATCATCACTTGGCTCGGGTCGGACGCTGCAAGACGCGAGGTTAACAGCGCGGGGGACTTTGACTGGGAGGGGAGACCAGACCAGGGCACGGCCGTGTTTATTCTCGAGGTGACGTTGGGTCTAAGCATATAGTCTCACTTCTCCTTGTGCTTGACATGGCGGATGAAAGAACTCGGGGTGACGATACGTCGTCACTAGCATTTGCCTTGAGGGACGAAAAAAAAAAAGGATGGAAACTCGACACCAATACAGTATACAAGGAATGGCTCGGTCTTGATCTTTCTTCGAGCTCAGCGAGGTCGGGGGTCTGGGGGGTACCCCCAGGAAAAGAACCCTCTACCTTTTTAACCTTGTTTTCTTCCTGGGGGTTCCCCCCAGACCCCCGACCTCGCTTCGCTCGAAGGCACCATAGGATCTGCACGTTTGTAGTTTGGTCTTTGATCGAATGGTCGTAAGCATCACGAACAACGACGGGCCATAAAACGGGTGGACTTGTCCTTGAGGCCTTGGGGATGGAAGACATGCGCAACCCTGGGACGCTTCTCACCATAACCATAGGTTATAAATTAATTTCCAGCAGTCGCACCAATACCCCCCCCGGAACTATGATGGCATGGCGGCTTGCGTGAGTGTTGACCCGTCCCTCCATATCCTGATGATTTGTAGCCTCTCCCACCCGACCTTCGTTCCCACCGTCTCAGCCTGCCATCCGTCTCCCCACGCTCTGACCCGCGTCTTGACCTCTTCGGGCCTGTTCTGGGCGCATAGCAGCACGTAGGCAACCCCTCGATCTGGACTGAGCACCTCTGGCAGGCCCGCGAGCAGCCGATCCGTCGTCTCCATGCCGTCCGTTCCGCCGTCTGTCGCAAGAGCCAGGAGACGGAATTCCTCCTCTGCTGTTGCCCCTGTCGACGACCCCGCCGTCGGCCGGGCTGTTGTTGGTCGTTCTGGAATCTGGGGCACGTCCTCCGACGGCACATATGGGGGGTTGAACACCAGCACGTCCACCGTCCCGCGCCGTATCGGAGCGACCAGGTCGCCCTGAACCGCGCCAAGGAAGAGCCCCGTGGCTGGCGGTGATGATGATGTTGATGATGATGATGGGGATGGAGACGTAGGCGCTAATGGCAGCATTGCCGGTTTCGAACCGGCCTCGACATCCCGCACCGCCTTGGCAGCTGTCTCCACCGTCGCCGCGCACGCGAACCGACTGACGTCCACGGCACACGACACCAGCACATCTCCGGACGCGCCGAAGATGGCGCCGGCGTGCGCCGTCAAGAAGGCGATGACGACTCCGGATCCAGAGCCGACCTCGAGGACGAGGGGCGCGGCCGCCGGGACATGGCCGCCGAACCGGTCCGAGAGGAAGGCGATTTGCGCGGGCGACGAGAGGGTATCGAGGAGGAGGAACGAGTCCTCGGCCGGCTCGTACACGCGCGTGTAGGGGACGTGCGAGGTGTCGGGGGTCGGCAGCATTGTGCAGAAACCCGTGCAGGGTTCCGGGGAGGATAGAATGTCTCGAGATAGGGAGTTGAGTATACTGCCTTCGACACCAGCCTGGTCCTACGGTGATGCTCCCCAAGATTGATGAGACATGGCAGATTTTGGGTGGGCGGGTGAGATGAAAAGCATTTTGACAAAGCAAATTTTGGAATCTACATAATACTTGCCGGTGCCATGGAGGAGGGTATATCCAAATCCAAATTTCTTGAGTCCTTTATATATGGCCGGAATAAAGCACTTCACTCAATCATCAATTTTCACCACCGCTTCAATGAGTTATGAGGTGAAATAGTAGTATGTTTTGTCTCGTATTTCAATTAGTTACCTCGCAAACAAGTAGCACGTATCCTCCAGAGTACACAACATCATGTACAGTACAATACTGTATGGCCTATCTCACCATGAAGATCGACATACACACTCATTGTCCCAAGCCAAACTACAGATGCCATGTTTTCGTCAATCATCCAGAATGCAGGTCCAGGATGTTTGTTTCCGCCGAGTCCCTAATCGGCCGCCGTGTGTTCGTTCTCACCATAAGGAGGACTGCCTGCCACTCTCTCGCAACTCGGATTTCCCCGCTCAAAAGTTCCAGCCTTTGAAGTCGTCAGCAAACCGCAGAGCAGAGGCCAGAAATTTATTGTCGGCGTCGCCCCATGTGCGAGCTGCCTCGCGCATGGCTCGAATGGCTGTTCAGAAGTCGGTCATTCGGTCAGTAAGTCAGCCACTCCCTCCATCTGTTCTGAGAAGACACGACTACGGCATGACTTGACTGACCCTTGACGTAGTGCGCGTCTGTCGCCCATTCCGAGTTAACAGCCCTGTCCTCGGCGTGCTTCCAGGTGCGGCCGTCGAGGGCGACCGGCACGTCTTGGTCGACAATGGGCGGGCGCAGTTCGGCGATGTAGACAGCCAGCGTCAGCAGCCACCACTGGCGCACCAGCGGCACGTGAAACCTGTCTGGCAGACACGGCAGCAGGATCCGCACCGCGTGGCTGGTGGTCAGGAGGTGCACGACGAAGAAGTTGTAGGCGTGCGTGCCGGCCGGCACGGTGGCGACCAGCAGCGCGACGGCCGCCTCCTGTGATTCCTCAAACTGGCGGACCGGGTCGGCCAGCTGCCACGCATTCCAGTATTCCAGCACCAGATCCTCGTGCTTCTCAAAGAGCGGACCGAGGTTGTCCATGCCAGGTGGGCCCTTGAAGATGCCATCGAAGCGCGAATCCTGCCGCAGGCGGTCGAGCAGCTGCCGCGGCGAGGTGGTTTGCATGTCTGCGGCGCATGGCCGCGAGTAGCGCGGGTCGTCGGTGTACTTGTGGAAGAAGTCGTACGAGACGGCAGCGAGCGCCAAGGCTTCGATCGCGACCTCGCGATTGTCCATCTCGAAGGCGTACCCGAGATGGATGAGGGGATGGCCAACTGTGAGGAGGTAGGATCGTGTTCAGTCTTGTCCATGTGTGACATCACGTCATGCGCGTGTGGGGGGGGAAAAAATAAAAATAAAAATAAAAAAATAAAAATAAAAAAAATAAAAAAATTTGTGCCCGTAGAGCGACAGGCGAGATTCGAGATTCGCAGGATGGGGGGCAGAGGAAGGGGGAAAGGATGAAGGAAGAAACATACGGCCCCCGATCAGACCGTTCACCAGCGGCTTGTCTCCGCGCAGCAGATACTCTGCGACCAAGGCCTTCCAGTCGTATGCAAAATCCATAACCAGGGCGTCCTCGAAAAAATCAATGTAGGCGCGCTGGAAGTGCTTGTCGCCCAGGTATTCGCGCCAGTCGACGCGCAAGATTTCGTGCGGAGAGTCGGTCCAGGGCTCGAGGTCCTTCGCCTCGGTCTCGTAGATGTGATACAGCTGCGGCGGCTGGGCGCCGAGCAGGTAGGCCGAGGACAGGATGTGTGCCATGTGGTTGTGGAACTGCAGCGAATTGAACATGATGGCATGGTTGGTATGGTTGGCCCGCAGCAGGTGCTTGAGCGTGCGCGCGCGCCGCTCCGGCGCCGTGTCGACGTTGTGCACCTCGACCGGCTGCAGCTTGATGGCCGGCGCCGGCGCCGGCGCCGGCGGGGACTCGGCACCAACCAGCCGGCCGACGAGGGGGATGTAGCCAAGGACGGACGACATGTTTTTGGAGTTGATATTATTCTCGACAATTCGAAACCGAAGCTCTCTGGGCTCAAAAGAGGTCCATGCTTGCCAACATGGCAGGCGACACGAAGCACAACGGGACAACGGGACAACGGGTTGAACGGGTTGCTCAGAGCGTGGTCATCCGTGCTGTTGACGTCGATGACGACCGATGACGACTTCAAGCTACCGATGCCACACCTCATCGAGTTTAAAGGTGGGTCCGTCTTGAAGGGGAAGGTACGAGTTAGCCTTTGGCGGGCAGGCAGGCGGCAGGCGGGCAGCGTCTTTCTTTGGCAGCCACATGTCCGGCCAGGAGTGGAAGGAAGCAAGTGGATGCACTTTTTAGAATAAGCGGATGCACTCCAACCACCACAATCTATACTTATGATATCAACAACTATCGAGGGGGAAAGAAAATCCCGAGATTCTCGTAGAAGGCTTTCTGGCTCGACCATCGAACAAGTAAGGCAAAGGGCTTGTGATTATTAAAGAAAAAAGAAAAAAAAAGGAAAGGAAAGAAAAGGAAAAAAAGAAAAAAAGAAAGAAAAGACGGGTGCATTCGTTTATTTCCAAAAAGTGCATTCGCTCTTCCACCGGACTCGTCGGATCCAAAGTATGAACAAAGAGACCGCATCCCAGTCGTCACCCCCCCTGTCACCCCTCCCTACTCATACAGCCAATTAAATTATATACATCGACCGTTCTGCCGCACTAAATACTACTAAATACTAAGCGTGTGGAATAGGTGGAGTAGTACGTGCGCCTTCCGCACGCACCATCCCCACTATTATCAGATTAGATAAGGAGTTCTACTTACTTATTTCGTACAGAGCGCTATATCTATAGCGCTCTTACAGAATACATTACACTAATTAAACTATTACGATTATTATATATACTATAAGACGTACGTAATCGATTATTAATAAGAAGGCCTTATTAATACTAATCAGTATTATTTTAAAAAAAGTAATACAAAGTAATTAGATAAGAACAGGCGTTTTTAAGTTCGCGTATAACAGTTCGGCCTCTTATATATTTAAAGACAAATTATTAATATATATAACTCTAGGCATCTACATTATATCTTATATAATAAATATATTTTAATTATATGTATATATTAAGCGAGGTCCTTCGGTATCGAAGGATTATTTTTATATTAATATTATATTAAAGTATACCTATTATATAATTAAGTACTAGTAATAATATAATTAAAAGAAGAAATAAAGGAGATATATTATTATAAAACCTATAAAGAGGCGGGGATATATTTAGGATTATATAATATAAGTATTCCGGTATATTAGGAGGAATATTATTTTATAAAACGATTTTATTAAGCGAGTTTATAAAGGATTTTTATATATAGATTCTAGAGATATTTGTAAAAATCGAGTTAAAATTATATTCGATATTATAAATAATATTCCGAAATAAAGGAATTTATACCGGAAAAAGAGGAATAAAAGTATGGTATATTTAATAATTTACGGAATTAATTAATTAAAAAGATAAAATCCTATTAGTTTAGTTAAAAAACGTATTATATAAGGCAAATAAGATATATTAAAAGATTATTATATATAAACTAATTGTCTTTCTATTAAATTAATAAAATGCGAGGAATATTATTATAATATATATTAAAAACGTATTTAAAGATAAAAATAATATTATAGAATAATTAAATATATATTAACTAGTAACCGAAGTTTTATCGAAAGTATTATAAAAAGATAATAAAATATCGATTAATGTTCTATTAAATAGAAGTTAAGTATATAAATAAGTATATTTTTTAATGTTATTAAGGCTTTAATAAAAGCCTTAATTTATATTAGTAGGTATATAAAAAAAAAATAAGATTAGCCTCTATAATAATAAAAGTAATATTTTTTTTTTAAAGTAAAAAAGAAGTTCGTATAAAGCTCTAAGTCAAAAATCTAATTTTCGTCTAAGCGAAAGGTACGTCCCCACGACACCGGCCTCCAAATTTAAGTCTATTCGAAGCGATTTAATTTATATAATAGATAGCGCCGTCGCCGATCGTTAAAGAATTAGCTCTAATATCTTTAATAATCTTTATTTAAATAAGCAATTTTATAAACTAGCTAGCTAGCTATAAATTCTTTTAGCTATAAATATAAAAGGTTTTTTAATTTTATATAATAATTATCTCTTTTATTACTTTTAAGCTACCTATTATAAACTTTATCTATAAAAAAAAAATCTATAACTAAAACTATTATTATTATTATTACTATTACTATAACTATAATTATAAAATACTAGCTTCTTATAAGTACTTATTTAAAGGCATACCCTTTGCCGCCGAATTTAACTCGTACTACGTAACCGACTTTAAAGGCAAAGACTTTTTAACCGAGCCTAGCCAATTCGATATAATTAAAAAGCTATTATAAGCAATTCCCTCGATAAATATACGCTTAAAACTACTATCGGCTAAGTAGTTATAATTAGCTTATTATAGCCGAATTTCGGAAATATCGTATTAGAATAATTAAATTGCTACATACTACTACACTTATATTACTCTACCTACTGCTCTCCCTACTACTCTTATTTTACTTAATTTACTACTAGGGGGAGGCTTCCTTTTATACTAGTAAGAGGTATAAGGTGTACTACCTACTACAGTATACAATATACTATTAAGCCTATAAAATAGGCCATAACAAATAAAGCCTATATCATAGGCCTGAAATAATAAGGCCCATATAATAAGCTTAAAACAATAAGGCCTATATAATAGGCTATAATAGATAAGGCCTATATAATAGGCTACCGTTTATTATATAATATTATACCGTGTACTTAATAAATACACCGTATACTTTTAATATTTAGAAAACTGCGCTAATTCCAAATATAAAATCAGATTATTAATCCTAGTAATGGTTATAGAGATAATTAAGTTTAAAGTTAATAGAGAATATATTATTTAATTTAATTAATTAAATAATTAATAATTAAATAAAAGAAAGTATATTAATTATTTCCAACATATCGCAAAATCTAAAGAAATCAAACTAATTGCTTTTTTAATAAAGATATCGGTAAAGGTATTATTAAAAGAGGACTTAAATTTA
This sequence comes from Echinosphaeria canescens, assembly GCA_011319275.2. Lineage (NCBI taxonomy): Eukaryota > Fungi > Ascomycota > Sordariomycetes > Sordariales > Helminthosphaeriaceae > Echinosphaeria > Echinosphaeria canescens. Next base: position 751 of record WXYE02127955.1, on the reverse strand, counting down.
AATTGCTATTAGCTTAAAAGTTAAATGCCGGTATCGCTCGGCCGGTATCGTTCGGTCGGTAAATATTATAGTTAATTTAAAATATTAGAGGATAGTAAGGTAGATTAAACAAAAGTTTCAGAGATAATATAAAATAGTCGGAGCTAGCTAGTTAGAAAATAAGCGGCGGTAATATTATATTATATAGGTTTATAGAGTTTAATTAATAATCGTATAATTTAATATAATTTAATTTGTATAAACTAGTTGTTTAATCTATAAAGTTAAATCGAATTATATTCAATATATAGCTTATAAATATATTTAATAACTACTTAAGTCAATAAAAGTAATATATATAATAAAAATTATAATATAAAAGATATTATAATAACTAATAAGATTCGATAAATAAAATAATATTATAGAAATATTAGACTTATAAAATATTGAATTAAAACTATAGATTAAAGGAATAAAAGTATATCATTATAAACTAATTAAAATAAATTTCCTAAATTATATAAACAGCCGCCCTAAAAAAAAGTAATTAGTTAAACTGGGCTATCTTACGAAATATAAGGATAAAGTAGGTATATAAAAGAATAAATATAAATTAAAAGTTATATAATAAGGGAGAGTCTTAAGAGTTTTAAAAAACGAAACTAAAATCTCGAGAATTTCGGGAAACGAAATTAGAATCTCGAGAATCTTAAAAGACGAAACTAAAGTCTTAAGAATCTCGAAAAACGAGATAGAAATTAAAAAAGGG